>CM036756.1:69961042-70213542 GCA_020796225.1 Arion vulgaris
TGTGCAAGGATATCCTGTATGGAGATCTGACTTCTGGCTAAAGAACTGTGGTGAGACCTTTTCTCTGCTATAAAAAAATGTATGTAAGAGATACATGATGATGCTTTACATAAATACACAAGACTGGGAAGAGTTTGCAAGGGACTGGTCCAGCTGGAAACAAGCGTTGAATTTGGTATCAGAATCGATGAAGTTACTCAGACAACTTGTTGACATAAAACATGTCAGGAAAAAGCAGAAACTACAAAAATCCTTGAAATCGATGCTACATTGATTGTTTCTCATACTAACAGAATGTCATAATCATCTCATCATCATCAAGAAAATTTAGGTTTCTTAAGAACCTCATGTGTTACCATCCATATAACTTGGATGTTAGATCCAGACAGTACGGATCTAACAAAACCTTGATCACTTTTATATTCTCTTCTGTATCTCTATATACTTCCAACTGATTGTTTTTTAGACATAAAATTGCCCCATTAAACAAATTGGTTTAAACTATAGCCAATGTCATTTCTACACACTGTACTATAAAAGTATTTGTGACCAAATTGCCCTCAGAACTACTACTGCTTTGGTATGTTTGAAATTGTTGACAAAATATAAAAATGGCACAAATAAAATTACATTATGTGTTTCTTATTTACATATGACCAGTGATATGCTGGAGCTGGCAAAATTTGGTCCAACGAAATCAATGTTAAATTAAAACATTTTACTTTCAAAACTAGAAAGACAGCCAACATTTTGCCATTTGTGAAAAAGTTTTTTTAAGAAACTGACAGGAACCACCCCCCTGATCTAAATAAGAGTTACTGAAAATGTTTAAAGTTAACACAAATTTAATAGTTTGCATTACTCTAGCAATGAAAACTAATGTCATCCAACTGTAACAAAATAGCTAATTCTCAAAAATTTCAACTTGGCAACAGTAATAAATGCAAAACAAATAGAACATAGAGGGTACACAAAAATGTGTCTACCTGGCTTCTACAGGGTGTTCAAGATAAAAGTAGCCCATCAATGGAGCTAATCTGGCATATATTTATGAAAATGAGAAGGTTCAGTTATGATGTAGTATAGGTCAAGGTTGTGTGATGGTGTGTAATTGTAGTGCGGGAAGGGGCAATGAACAAATGTGACGTATGATGAGCTAGTCAGAACCGTTTTAAATAGTAAATAGACACAACACAATATGTAACTGGCAACTTTTAATTTGTCAATGGGGCTACTTTTATCTTGAACACCCTGTATTATTCTTCGAATAACTGTGATATGTACAGCATTGTACAGAGGAAAGAAATGAACAATTGAAAAGCAACTCACAGTCAATAAATTCATCCTGTTAGGAAGTCAGATTTCAGAACAAATAATTTTTAAATTATATACAAAGAAATATATATATATATTACCTTTCTGTTTGTCGAAGGCAATATCATATATATATATACATTTAGTAATTTAATAGATTTCCCTCAAAGTAATAACAGATCTAAGATTATATCACGATGTTCGACATCGTAATTACTGGGGCCATACCAAAGTGTTGGAAACATTGAATATACATATATACAGCAATGATCTAAATGATCTAGGAGACATTGAAGACATTTGGCAACAAACAGCTGCAGGGAATTTTACAGAAGATCTAAAAGCAAGTTAGGTAAGGATGCATATTATCTCCTGATCTCTTCTCTTTGAACGGTGAAAATACTAATCAATAAACACAATGATTGCTTTATCAGTTTGGAATATCAGTAGATGGACATAGCATAAATAACTTAGGATGCGCCGATGACATTGATTTCATAGCAAAAAAAAAAAAAAACTGAAATATATCTTCAAAACCTAATTAATATGGTAGTAGAAGAAATAAAAAAGATCTAGGCCAGCTTAGCCAAAAGATGGTAATTATAGCCATCTCAACAAATTGAATCTGCCAGATGCAAAAAGAAAGTGAATTGGAATTTTCTAAGACAAGTTTGTCAATTTAAATACCATGCAACTATAATAACATCAGATAAGATACACATCAGAAATAAAGAACAGAAGAAGCTGGGAAATGACAGTATTTCAGAAAATGAAGGGTGGCAACAACTCCTTTATGGTCATGGAAGTCAGGAGAGAGTTCTTCATTGTTACATAGAGCCAGTACTGACATATCAAAGCGAATTATTGGCAATAAATAGTGGACAGAATGGACAAATCTCTCTGGAATGCAACAAAGAAGTTACACAGAAGACTATCTACCTAACTATATATTCTTTGTGTCTTATTTGACACATGAGGCTTTCACAAACGATTTCCATTGTTGTCGCTCTGCTACTTTCCTACCAATTGTTTCTCAAGTCGAGTCACAATCTTTCAACTCTCCTTTCACAGTTTTTCTCCCTGTTTCCCTTGGTGATCCAGGTCTTCTTTTCCCACCTGCTGTCCATCAAGAGCTGTTCTAGCCATTACTCCTACTGGCATATGACATTACATGCCCAATCTACCTCCATCTTCATTTTTTAATGATGGTCTACAATAATGTACAGTTTGTTCATTTTAAAAGATAATAATTTTAGCTAGAGTATTTAGCCTGAAAATTTGCAGGATTCTTCTTAAAAGTTTTTGAGGAATGTCTCCAACTTGTGTATGATATGGTGGGTCATTTTTCAGCATTCACTACTGTACAGTAACACTCCCACGACACTGCTATACTGTTGAGAACAAAAAAAGACTGCTAAAAATATTGATGTTCTGAAAATGATCAATGCTTAGATAAAATTCATTATCAACATCAAATAAGGATCATTATCATTTTTTTTTAAAATGTCATAAAAAATGGAGGTTTAGAACATTTGACAACTAACAAAATTCATGAGGGACGAGCGAAAAAACAACGGAGAGAATTCTAAACAGCAAAACTACATGGCATGGAAAAATGTCAACATTCAAACTGATAGTCAGTAATTGGGACAGATAATTGTGGAGATCCATGATTGCTTATGCTACCTGGCATGGCACATGATGAGGATTAGATTTTCTTTTAATGTTAATGTCATAATATCATTTCAATAATTGAAGTACAAGTCCCACAATGCTGATGATTTGAACTTAGTTTTGACCTTCTCATTTAACATAAAATTTCTCCCTGAACATACTTAGAATGAGGATTCGTCAATACAGATGTCATGGTTGGAGGGTAGGAAGTAAGGTCACTGATGATGATTTAAATATCAGTTCTGTCCTAGTATTTCTATAGTCTACTAAAGGTTTTCATCTGAATGTCATTTACATTTCAGGCATGTCCACTATTTATGTAGTTCATCCCATTTATTATTCTTTACAATTCTACATTTCATTGAACTTGTTCTCATATTCAATAAGAGTACATTATTTTAACGTCTCTGTGGTTAATTGGTTAAGCCCTTTGCCTTGTGAGTCGAAGGTCATGGGTTCGAATCCGGACCATGCTGTTCTGTTCAGGAGTGCAATTTTTTTTCCAGAGACCTCTAGGATTATTGCTGGAGCTACGGAGTTCGTGCTTTGTGCAATACTCTCGGCAGGTGGCGTGCCATTTCTGCGGAGAAGGACCGAGCCATATGGGGAAAAACCCGATTCAATGAAGTCAATCCTTCGGCTTTAAATATATTTTTTTTACGTTATTTTAAAGTTACATAGTGTTACTCAGATGTAATATGCAATTATAGTTTGTGGAAAATTGCACATTATTTTCTTATATACAGATTTACAGACAGAGTAATGGTGTGTATTGCCATTTGTGAAATAAGAATGTCAACATTAATGCTATGTTTTACAAGGAAAAACCCATTTTACATGCACTAGAAGTGGTAATATCATGGTTATTGCTACAGATAATCAGATAAAATATAATTGTATATATGATACACACATAGTGTATGTGTGGATGCTTCATGAGAGATATCCTGTAGACTATATATCTATGTTGATCAATTTATAAATCAAATGTACAACAAACAAAAAATCTGACTCACAAAAGCGTACATCAAAATAAAAATCATCAATAATATGTTCATTAACATAAGTAAATCCAAATTAGGTACCATTTTTACAAAATACATCAAATTTATCACATCAACTATCACATTTAAAACATTTGGTGGTCTAATTAATTTGTTTTCACATTTTTTCCATCCTAAAGCATATGTGCATATTAAGCTGTAGTTTTCTTATTTGGTTGAACGAAATTTAATGAATGACATATAATTTTGTAGATAAATTAATGTATTTTTATTACAAATCAACAGAATATAAAAGAAACTATTAAGAACCAGTAGAGAACTGAATAATTAACATAAATTTAGAGGTAATTTGTGAAAGTAACAAGCCATGGTACAGTTCGTGGCATGTGACAAAACATGACAGAAAAATGGGTCACGGCTGCAGCATTTGGTAGTTTTCTCTGTTTACCCTTCTATGAATTCAGGTGTAGTCATGGCATCTAATCTGGCTCCTCTGGCTGATTTTTGTGCAAAGTCTTGCTTTCCTTATCACCAGTGTCCCTCAAAATTGAGGTGAGCGTTTGACTACAGAAGTATTTGATAGTTAATGTGTTAAAGAAATCATGATAAGAAATGCATAAGCAAGAAACGAATCATACTAAACCAATGCAGTGAAATAATAATACAACTGTGCAAGCTGCATACATATAACATTTGCGTGCAATCCATCTATGTTTTGAAAATAGAAAATGGTAGTAAGTGATAATTGCAATTAAAGTTCCAATGGGAACTAAATGGGACAAGTCAAGCATAGCCTCTGCGTTGTTGTTCATAGCTTATACTACAAAATGTTATATAAATTCAAGAATACATGTAAGAATTGATGTTCATTTCTGTCAGTTATAAATGCTTGGTTTGCAATAATAAATGATGATAACGCTGCAAAGTTGAAAGACATTTGTTTCTTGTTTCATTGCAAAAAAATAATCTCTCAGGTGGAAAAATTTACAATGCTTTAATTTTTTCACTTGATACGTGATTTCAAAGGTTGCCATTTGATGGAATGTACTTATTTTTATATTAGGATGTTCAATTGTATGTTGTCATTTCAGTGTGAAATTATTAACTAATTTACAGTGAATGCAATCATATACAACAAAGGCAAAACATTAACTGAAAATATATATATATATATATGTATAAGTAATGAGGTAAATGGAAGGCAAAATGATCACGATCAAACAGGAAGTCAGAAAATATCACAATTTTAAGAACAGTCTGTCCTATATTATTGGTTTTAAGAGTTATGCAGCCTTCCAGAAATATCTGTCAATGTCATGAAGGTTGTATAATTTGCAACATTATTCCCACAAGCAAGAAAGCATTAAAAAATGGGGGCAAAATTATATTTAAAATGTCAAAATCTAAGGTTTTTTTCATCTAAAAACAAAGTTTGGTTTTCATACATTTCTCCACTTGGTTTGTCACTATAGCAGATGATGATGTCATTCTGTTAGTTTCAAGAAACAATGAATCATGGTGGGTTTTACTTCTGCTTTTTCCTAGCACATTTTATGTTAGCAAGTTGTCTTAGTCTGGCTTCACCAGTTCTCAGACCTGTTGTCAGAGCATATCTCCAGTTGTTACTGGTGAGTTGACTCTTAAAGTGTCTCTGAAATGCTTCGATATAGACAATACGTGCTGGGAATCCTTACAAGATCGCCAAATGTGGCGCTGTAACAACAAAAGAGGAACCCGAATAGCTGAGAATCATCGTATTGTTGAGTCACAGAGAAAACGAGCAGCGCGAAAAGACAGAGCACACAACACGCACATATCTAACCTTGATCATGTATGCCCCACCTGTGGTCGGGGATTCTGTTCTAGGATTGGACTCTACAGTCACCTCCGCACACACCAGGGAGGTGCAACAGTACACGCCTGAGATTGTTGTCATCATCGCTATGATGGACGGCTATTATACTGGTGAGTTCTCCTAGTTGTATGTATTAATGTCAACTGCCTTCAAGTCACACTTGTATACATCTTGGTAATGAAAGAATGATCGCCACCACAGTAATTTTACCAGAAGCCAGCTACCAGTAGAGAAATTCTTGAGGATCCGGTCATCATACATTCGGGTCAAGGGACTCAGTCATCTTAGACGGTGTTGGAGAATAAGGGTAACTAAGCTAGGAAATGACAGCATATTTCAATACCTCATTATTTGTTACTATAGCAGATAAAGAAATATTCTTTGTACCATAAAAGCGGTAGCTTAAAGTTATCAGCTGTTATTTATCGTTACTGATCTAAATTGAATTTATTGATTAGGTATCATTTCCATATTGGCTACACTTGATCTCCAACACTTTGTGACTCTTGCTATGGTGGTGCACTCTGAGTAACCATTCATTGGCTACACTTGATCTCCAACACTTGGTGACTCTTGCTATGGTGGTGCATTCTGAGTAACCATTCATTGGCTACACTGGATCTCCAACACTTCCTGTCTCTAGCTATGGTGGTGCATTCTGAATAACCATTCATTGGCTACACTTGATCTCCAACACTTTGTGACTCTTGCTATGGTGGTACATTCTGAATAACCATTCATTGGCTACACTTGATCTCCAACACTTCATGTCTCTTACTATGGTGGTGCATTCTGAGTAACCATTCATTGGTTACACTTGATCTCCAACACTTTGTGACTCTTGCTATGGTAGTACATTCTGAATAACCATTCATTTGCTACACTTGATCTCCAACACTTTGTGACTCTTGCTATGGTAGTACATTCTGAATAACCATTCATTGGCTACACTGGATCTCCAACACTTCCTGTCTCTAGCTATGGTGGTACATTCTGAATAACCATTCATTGGCTACACTAGATCTCCAACACTTTGTGACTCTTGCTATGGTGGTGCACTCTGATTAACCATTCATTGTCGCTAACGTCCGCTCCTACCCCAATCCAAATTAAATCACTAATTTCAACATTCCATAGCTAAATTACAGACGAATATGTTACTTTAATTATTTCTTGCTGTCAGCATAATTAAAAATAGCTTTTGTGGTCTGGTGTTTAGCAGCTGCAAGAAGTTTTACAAATCAAAGAAGAAAAAATACATTACAATGTAAGAACAAAAAAGAACTAAATAAATAAAGGAGAAAAGAAATTACATCTGAAGTTAATGAATATAATATAAGCAGATACATCCCAGGCAATCATTGCCAATTATCTAAAGATATAATTTAATTATAATGATATATTTTTTTCTTCCCAGGGGTTTTAGAAAACAATAAAAAATGTCACGGATAAAGTAAGCTTTAACAAAAAACTAAATTCTCCAACAAATCAACTTGAAAATAACAAACTCAAACCAACAATAAACAAGCAGATGCTAAAGGAAAGCTTGCCATAACAACATAATCAAAAAATTAATGAAATAAAAACAATGAATTCATTGATAGAAGCAAAAACACACTGATAGTATCAGTTTTATATTTCTCTTTATAGTCTTTATATCATTTCAGTTAATGGTAGTACATTACAAAGTTGTCAGCATAAAGCTGTACACGAAACAGCACCCAAAAAAATTACTACTGATTCATTTATATTCACTACAAAAATTTACAACAGTTCGGCCATGAAACAAAGTATCTTAGAACTAATTACACTTCTAATTTCAGTTCCATTTTTTCCTAGGTATCCCTAAATCATGACAATAGTATAATTTTCTCAAATTATAAGAAAAATACAAATTTTCCATCAGTGGACATCCACAATAAACTAGGTCTATTTTCAGTATGTGTTTGATAAAATGTACAAGAAAGATTAATTGGATATTTATAAATCAGACAATAGTTAGCAGATATTTATTATGTAAATATCACTCCCAACAGTGTCCCCGCTGTGTAGCTGGTGGGAGAGCTTGAGTATCCCAGAGAGCTATGTCGAAGGTAGCATTGCTGCCGGTAGGCTTAAACATGCCGAACAGATCAAAGGATAGGGATCAGACTAAGAGGGACACCCCCTACCCTTCAGACTGAGGGGTTTTACGACCAATCATAGAAAAAAAGGTATGTAAATATAGTTATCTTAAACCTACAGCTAGAGAATGTTCTAAGTGCTATGTCTGGTTATTACTTACTAATCACTAACTTGATGATTAACACTTAATGTCACAATATTTTACATGATCTGATCATAATCCCTTTTTATAAATATATGCAGCCCTTTTACATGGAACATTATCAACAAAATGCTAGACAGATAACATTAGTACATCTGTTGCTGTGGTCCATTACGATATTTATGGTAAGAACCTGCTCATTTACATATGCATGAATGCCTACACAACAAGATAATGAGTCAAAATATTTAGGATGGGATTAAATCAAGCAAGTATGATTGACCTGCTTGCTATCTATAATTATATAAATAATGTTTGAGGATACACAGACATATAAAACCAGATATTCTGTTAATAATTATGTAACTTTATATTTCAGTGGTGGTGCTCTGGTGGGCCAAGTATACTAACATATGTGCACTTCTTAAATATTGGTATGATAAAATTTGTTTGCTTAGCACACATTTTTTTATATACTTCTTTAAATGTAATACAATATTACATTTTTGCAGTCGGTGCCATGTGAAAATGAAAATCGTAGTATATCCTTTGCAGGACGCCGCCATCAACCACAATAAATGTGTCGCTGATTGTCTAGGCACCACTTATACGTTTAGTACTTTGGCATTGCTTTCTGAGCGGTAATGTCTATTTTTACCGTTATTTTCCCCAGGAACAAGTTTGCTTTCAAACTGCCCGCCGTGGTGTTTGAACCAAGTGCGCTTGAGTTGTGATCAAGCTCTCTATCACATTTTTAATGTGCATACTTTCCTGTGATTCATGTGACACACTACCACAAAATCAGTCTTATTTGTACATGACATGGTATAAACTAAAATATTTGTGAATACTGTTCACATATTTAAGAAGGGTCTGGAGAATCTTTGGATAGATGTACAAGATCTGAGATAGCATGAAAATTTATCCAGGAAATATTTTTTAAAAAGCACTAAACTGCTAAAAGATGTGGTTGTGGAATGAGTTGATCATCAATGTCTCCAAGTGTAACATATATCAGCAAGTTGATTTTTACAACAAGGTATTACTACATTATCAACATGTAGGTCACAGAGATATCTTCTAAATGATGAAAACAATACTGAAATTTAAATAAGTGGTCAAAAGTTGTGTTTGGTTTAAACAGGTAAACAGTGAATGTGAAGCCATACTAATGGTGAACATACTAATTTTCTTTTATGCATATTATTCAACTCGTGACATGTGAGTGGTTATGTTAATAGAATAATCTCTCAATTTTTAGAATGTGAGAGCTCCTGCAAGATGTTTTATACATCCTAAAAGTAGATGAGAAAGCCAGCTTAACATAATGGAGTGAGTGGATCAATTGCTATTTTATTGGAAGATGGATGGGAGAGGTGGTGCTTGAATATGAATGTAAATAATTTTAAAAAATGATGTTAACATTTTTCATTACTATACACTTAATAAATACTTTCACTTGAATAATAGTGTAAGCAAATTTTTCAAGTCTGAAGAATCCTTATGTGACTAATTCTCAAATTATACAATCTCATGTAAATGAGATTTGGGTAAACATAAAATACACAAATATGGTATACATTTATAAATTAATTTACAAGATTTGTTCGAATAAAATAAAGCTGATCTGTAATCTCTCAGTAAAAAAAAAAGTTGATCAAAGTGTTTTAGAGGTGAACATTAAGTTGACCTCAAATTAGTAAAATGCTGTAAAGACATTGTGCTAAGTCTAGCAACTGGAAACTTTGCTTTAGAAAAACTCAGAATACATCAGTTTTCTGGCAGATGTTGTTTTATAAAGGCCTGTCACAAACATAATTGTACTCACAAAACACGAAATATTCACCAACAGCAAGCCATTTATTCTCTAATGTAAAAGATGCTGCTGGATCAGCCTCGTGCCATGCCTTGTGGCATTTCTTCTCTCACAGACATTTGGCACTTGATAAAACAATTCAAACAATTCCCCTGAGATTTTGTGTTGCTTGCATGATTACAGACCTTGATGATTAAGTCCAACAATTCAGTATTTACACTGCAGAATGGAAAGGTGATTTGCACTCAAAGAAGAAATTCAATAATGGAGACTTCTTTTGACTGCATTTTCTTCAACTGAACTTCAAGTTAAAAGTCAGCAGGATTATATTTATTCTGTAGGTATATGCTTTGTTCTCAAAAAATATTTTAAACGATTGTTATGTATCTAATAGCCAATAAAGATATGTGGAAAAATGAAGACTTGGCTGGCAGGTAGCACTCTTGCCCAATCTACAAAATACGTCTAAAATGGGATTTTACAACTAAGATTTTGGTAACCTTATATTCTTATTATAACACAGTTTTGAGCATAAGTTGCACTTAAATGTATGTGCTGTGTACGATTTAATGCATAATTCAATGATTGTTTTATAATCCTCTGATATCATGATGTAATCATCTGAAACATGATGGCAATCATCTTGACAAATCAAACCTTGCATGCAACACTTCAAAAACTTATAATGGTGGCCTTGAATGAACTCACTACTAATGACTTCGGCCATATCACAGATAGAAGTCTCATTAATTCCTCGGATACAGATATCTCCAGTTTTTCTTTGTCTTGACCAGAAACATCCATTTCACACTAACATTTCACTTGGTCTGCATTAGAGACCCTTGTATTCAAATATAAATTTCTTTTGGTCACTTTAAATCTCTCATATTCTGTTTCTGGTCAGATTCACTGAGGATCTATGTATTCATTCTCCAAACTTGGTCTCCAAGCAGTTCTGACATGTAGGCATTGTCAGCATCAGCATCCCTATAGAACACAGCAGGGGGAACACTGACTTCTGGCAGTAGCTGCCATCTCCTCCCGAGACTTTCAGATACCTGACAACAAAATTATTTAAAATTAGTTAGCATAAACTTCTGACAAGCTAATCAGTTCAACATATTTTATGCATTTAGCAGGACCCAAAAAGTGTATCACAAATTATAGACTTCCTTGTCTTAATTGCTAAATATAGATTTTTAAATTTAGCTTTGCAAATAGGAAAAGTATGTTGCACATATACATATAAATGAATGGTAGAATTTATTGCACAAATCTGAGCGAAAGGTTTGGAAGAATGCCTAAACAAAGTTGTGTGAAGTAAAATAAGTCAGGAGACTCTTTAACTGATTAGCTATTGAATTGAAAAACGTGTTGTGACTGAATTAAATTTATATCCTATTTTCCCAATGCAGGTTTGTGTACAAATTCAGCAGCAGTTTTCTTAACTCTTTCCACGCTGAGTTATTTCCTCAATTTTTAAACAGTTAATTCAAGGAGGTAAAAAAATATAAATAAAAATCCGACTAATCATCAATAAATAAACATATATTTCTTATTATATATTAAATTGAAGAAAACTGGACAACCTAATAGAATTACAAGGTTAAAACGTAGTAGAAGTAAAATAGTAGAAGTAACACTAGAAAGACTTCTTCTAAGGGAAGCAACTCTATGGCGTAGTGTGCGGCTAATAGCTTGCAATGGACTTCTACCATGGCACAGTGTGCAACGAAAAGCGTTGAAAGAGTTAATTATTAACATATTTTTTTGGTAATATACCAATTTTGTAGGTGAATGAATTTTCTTTAACTCTTTCCACGCTTTAAGCCGCACACTGCGCCACGGCGAAAGTCCGCTGCACGCTTTAAGCCGCACACTGCGCCATATAGTTGCTTCCCCATAAGAAGTCTTTCTAGTTTTACTTCTACTATTTTACTTATACTACCTTTTAACCTTGTTATTCTATTGAGTTGTCCAGTTTTCTTCAATTTAGTATATAATAATATATATATGTTTATTTATTGACAGTAGTTGGATCGTAATTTAAAATTATTTTTTTTTTTTTACTTCCCTTGAATTAACTGCTAAAAATTGAGAAAAATAAATGGGCGTGGAAAGAGTTAAGATTGTTCTAAAACAAAGAAATAGTTGTGCTCCCAGTGGCTTATGGGAGCCAATCAGTTAATATTTTATCAAATGTTGGTTGTAAGCTGTATTGAGACTTAGCGAAATGGAGGTGCAATAGGAAGACAATGCAAGTTAAAATAATTTATGCAGAAACTCAAATGGTAGTGAAAAATATGAAGATTTTCTTCTCTAACTCCAGATTTAGTGCACACACATGATGGAACAGAAGGTAATATTGAAAAAAATAAAAATATTAAAAACAATAAGATGATGAAAGGGGGGCAACTTTGAAGCATCTGATGTTTAAAACTTGCATCATGAATATGATTCATTCGAAAGCCTAGGATTTCTGGTTCTGCTAAATATATAATAACATGTGTGTACCGTTAACTAAATTCACTACACTTTGCTTGTAATTATGGCCTATTTTTAAATAAAACAAAAAGTTTAAAGGTAAAGAATTTAATTTAATACACCGAGTTGCCCCATATGGCTGGGTCCCTCTCCGTAGAAATGGCACACCACCTGTCAAGAGCATTGCACAAAGCACAAACTCTGTAGCTTCAGCAGAAATTCTAAGAATCTCCAGAAATAAAAGCAATAACGAACCAAACAACACAGTCTGAATTCGAACCCAAGACCGTTAGAACCCCAGGTAAAAGACATGACAACTTCATTACAGAGACTGTCTATTTCTCAAACTCAACAAAGTTTTGAATGGTTAAGTTCATCAAGGACTGTTGGCAAATTAGAAAAGTAGGACAACTATCCTATATAGTATCAAAGAAGGTGAAATGTATACACACTATGAGTTATAATAATTCCTCTCGTACCATTATACGTTACATAGGGCCTGCAAGTAATTTCTCCATACCGCTCTATCCTGGGCAACTCGCTCAATCTCCTCCATGGAACTGAGACCAATATTTCCTGCCTCTCTCAGCAAAGTTCGCTCAGGGTCTCCTTAGGTCGACCTCTCTTTCTTGAACCCTTTGCATCTCACTTCAATGCCTGCTTTGATATTCTTTGATCATTTCTCCTCGAGGTGTGCCCAACATATCTCCATCTTCTCTTTTTTATAACAGTTGTCACTAGTGGTTGACCAGACATGTCTCTTATTTCATCACTTCTGAATCTGTTCCATTTTATACACACTATGAGTTACCTTGAAAATAATAACCATTAGTAAATATCTTTTTTTTAAGATTGCTTTTAGAAAATTTCTTGAAGTTCACATGTTATACCTTATCACAAACATAATACTAACCTTGAACTGTAGATCCAGGAGGGCCTCGTCCTCATTACAATAATCCTCATCCTCTTCACTCCAAAACACACAACAAGATGGTACCACCAACTGATGCAGACCAGTCCGCAGACGCGCTATTGCCACCAGGTCCTTCTGGTCCATGGATACACCTATTAACAAAGAAACAAAGTAAGCTAACTTGCACATAGAGTAGCATTCATGTACAAACTTATAAATCATCAGATTTAAATACCAGCTAAGTCAACATATGATGGGGAAAAAAGACACCTTTTTCATATCTAGAGGTATATTTGGTAATACAGTGTTAGGCCCAAATTTTTCATTGAATATCGGCACACAATGAGGGATACTGTCAACATCACGACGGCCGCTTTACTACCCAGTGCTTTTTCTGGTACTCACTTGAGGCTGGGTAGACCTGAGAGCTGTTACAGTCAGAAAAATATTCAACGTTCACTGTGAAGTTGAACGCTTACCACTAGTCTAAGTAGCGAGTTCACTAACAACTACGCTAATGCGACCTCAACATATGATGATATCTATAGTAAATCTGATTATTTTACTGGTTCACTTAGTTAAGGAACATAGTACCTAACTGATGCTCGTCCATCACGGGTGATGATGATCACACAAATTTTCATCCAAGGGAATGTAGTTGCGCTATGTTTGTCTGTGTGTGCGTAGATGACTAGTGAGCCCGATACGGGCTTGAAATGTTCGTGTACAGTGTGGGCAAGGTATACTTGCACTTGTGGGAAGTTTTACTGCCTTTCTGTTTTGACGTCTCTGCTCCATCCGTGCTGTTCTATCTGCCTCGCAGACCGAGGAACCGTGTCGAAGAAGTGTGCGCCAGGCTGATCGGTCTTGAGCAGCATTCTCCCAGTTGTTGACATCTATGCCAAAGATTTCATCGAGTTCTTGAGTGTATCTTTGAATCGCTTTTTCTGGCCCCCTGTGAGCGTTTACCACTTTGCAGCTCACCATAAAAGAGTCGTTTGGGTATTCTGCAATCTGGCATTTGAGCCACATGTCCTGCCCATCTTGTCTGGGACTGCATCAAGATTGTGTAGATGCTGGGAAGAGCAGCTCTTTTAGGACCTCTGTATCTGGGATCATATCCTGCCATTTGATGTTCATTATTTTCCTAAGGCAGACTGTGTGCAAGTGGTTTAGCTTTCTTGCGTGTCTCTGATATACAGTCCAAGTTTCGCATGCGTGAAGGACTGGGAGCATGACAGCTCGATATACCTTCAGTTTTGTGGCTTGGCCACCTAACTAACTAAGTACCTAACTAACTAAGTACCTAACTAACAAATATATGTATATATCAATCATGTGCTGTCTCCGACACTGAAGTTTGGCTGTAAAAGCTCACCAATAAGTTCTGTTCCTTGCCCTAGAGGCACATTCTGCCAGACTAATGCCTGTCCACTTCCTTATGTTCGCTTTCCAATTGTATCTCTGTCTTTCCCTTGCTCTTCTGCATTCTACCTTCCATCCAAGATGGTTTTCAACAGATTGTCAGACATATTATATTGTCCATCATGGGAATAAGTAGCAGAAGACTAAGATGGTTAGGATATGTGAGAAGAGTGGATAGCAGCTCCACACCCAAACAGGTGTTGTTGTGTGAATGTTCTTAAGGGAAGGCTCCAGGGCAGACCAGTGCTCAGATAGAAGAATATCTACAAGGCCTCAAGGAAAGACTATTTATCAGCCCCAACAATTAGGAAAAACTAACTGATGACCGAGCTGTTTAGAAAAAGCATTAGAAAAAGGTGCAGAGTCTTTCAAAGAGAAACATAGGGATGACATTGGAGGCAGGAGAAACAAGAGGAAACTGAGAAGCAATAAATTACACACTTACCTAAAGACCACCTGTAAAGATAAATAAGGTTTTATATATATGTATATTTGTTTCTGTTGATCAAACACATTTGGTTTCAACACAGATTTTTCAGGATTGGGTTTCCCTCTCTCTTTAATCTCTGTTTAACCAGGCTGAAGCAATGCAAACTATTTCCAGCACCACTATATAGCGTAGTGGTAAGTGCACTTGCTCCGTAGGCACATAGCCCAGGTTTCAATTCCACAGTGGGAGTGCAATTTTGTCCAACTGTAATGACTCACCGGTTGACCCAGCCTCAATTGGGTACCAGAGGAACACTGGGAAGTAAAGATGGTCACTGTGAAGTTGACCCATCACTCATTGTGTGCTGATGGTCAAAGAAAAAATTTAGGCCTGACACTGTATGCCCCAATATACTTCACGGTATGAAAACATGATCCTTTAACTTACATATATACATAAATCTAAACTACCTGGCGTGTTTTAGGAAGAGAACCCATTGAACTTACCAATCAATTTTAAAGATTCGAGTCTTGTGCAGCGCCAAGCCAACATGACAAAAGGATCTTCTGCATCATGGTTGTTGTAGATAATAGGTTGCAAGTCAATAGCCTCAACAATAGTAAGAGACCGAAGTGTAGAACGGTAGTGTCTGCTGACGATGTTTAGTGAGGCAACACTTATGTCTCCACAGAAATACTGCCGAAAGTGTGTCAAGGGCATCGAAGGTCTTAGAATGTCCAGAAGAGCCTGAAGACCCTCGGAAGAGTGAACAAGATTCAAGGTCAACTCCATATTTGGATTTCCCTCTACAACTTTCTTCCACATGATGTCTGAAGGTTGGTGTTGACCTACCCGATGAACGTGAATAAACAAGCAGCTCAAAGGAAGTGAACAATGCTGGCGGCTTGCCAAACATGACATCAGTTTAGGAGTAAGAAAGTCATAATCTAAGCTCAATGATTGAAGCCTCGAAAATGCTGAGATTCTGTCCAGTCCAATTGATGGGAGATCATAGGAGCTAGAATCTTCCTTCACGCTGGCAAGGTGCAATGACTGAAGATATGGGGCGTGGTACTTAATAAGCAGGTTCAATACCTCTTGAGAATTGTTCAAAAGAATCTCAGTGCAGCCCAAAGACAAGTGAATAAGACGTCTGTTTCTTTTAACCACCAACTGGAGTGACTCGAGGAAGCTGTTGAGAAAAAAAAACATTACAATTAATAACAACAAATGTCAAACATAGTTTAAAAGTAGAATACACTTAAGTAATGGTTTATAATATTACATGTGATTTCTTCTCTGCATGTAGTTCCATATGCTCAGTCTAAACTATTAGATGGATTACCTCTATGAATCTGCATGTCAACTACATTCTTCATTGGTTACCCATAGCTTGCTCTATAAGCTTTGTTCATGAGGTCAAGTTTCGTTTTGTAGATGTAGATATGATGGGCAGGAATGCAGGACGTGCTATGGAGTATGTGTTTCAATCTGACATGCACACTGTGCAGATTAGAACATGTTGTCCTTATGTGTCTCAGGACACAATCGATTCTTTAGTCCCATATATACAAAAATCAACATAACAATTCAGCCATGTGTACATGCACCCCAGATTGCAGAGCACATACTTCCAGACTGCTACAAATATGATATACTGAGACAAACTCACTGGTTTAGACAAAACTGGAAATAAAACTATACAGACCTCTAGGTGAGCTGCAAAAGACAGTTGAAGTTTATACAGAGACAACATTGAATATATAGACAATATTTCAAGCAAACAAAAGGAAAGGGACTATTAGAGAGTGGGTGATAGGATGTGCAAATCTTCAACTTTGTTTTTGCCCTACAAATGTGCTTGTAATGTGTTACAATTTACAGTGAGGTTTTCATATTTGTTTCTGTTGATCAAACACATTTGGTTTCAACACAGATTTTTCAGGATTGGGTTTCCCTCTCTCTTTAATCTCTGTTTAACCAGGCTGAAGCAATGCAAACTATTTCCAGCACCACTATTTGAACGTAGTGTATGGTGATGGTAAGTTCACTGACCTGACTTATGTCACCTCCTTCACTACCTCTTAAACCCCAGATGTGTGAATGAACCAATACGAATGTATATGTAGTCAGCCACATTTCACACTTACATCATGTCAGAATGTGTATTATATATGTGCAACAGCAGTGTAGAAATGACTGATCATATTCTTGAATCAAAAATTGGAGATTTATTAATATGTGTTTATGGCAAAGTCCTGTAAAGGATATGCTACAATTTTCATAAACAAAGATCTCAGATCTGTAAATGTACACATACAAAATAATGGAGTGTACGTTGTGAAAAAGAAAAGCAATCAAGTAATGAAGACTCACAAAAATTATAACACATTATAACACCTATTAACCAAATAAAAATGAGATACAATAATCTTGGACATCATTGTTATCCATCCTGATTGTCCCCAAAATAAGGCAAAGACAAAAAATTTATACTTAATGATTTTAGGCCCCCTTTGGTTAAAAATTGCATTTAGAGAGAACAGTTATAGATAAAAAAGCAATTGCAGGGCAATGATATAAGGGCAAGAGCAAACCCGGAAATATGCAACGGTTAGATGTAATTTGTATGGTTTCGCGCATTTTGGTTTGTGTACGTTAGTGTACAATTATTATGAATATGTACTACAATCAATAAGTGAACTTGTACATTTTTAGTCGTTTACCTGGTTTTGGTGATTTTGATTAATATGTTCTCAATTATCCTGCCAAAAATAAAATTGCCATCCATTTTCCACTTACAAAATTAAATTATTAAAGTTGTTTGTATTACATCATGTGCATATTAACTTCTTTATTATGTCAAAAGTGTTCTTTTATTTTACTTTGTATGGTTTTTAACTGGACAGTGTACATGTTTTTGTTTATCCCAGGAGATATATATATGGGTACAAACAACTATGAGAAATACCTACTATACCATTTAATTTTTTCAATTAATTTTTGGTCATATTAACTTTTTAAGGCAATACTTAATAGAAATGGATTATGTGTTACATCTCACATTGTCTATTCCAGCATTCCCATTATGCAAATAGGAATTGTGTCTTGCTGAGCTACAAGATATTTATAAATTTTATATTTCAGACTTCTTTCACCGAGGACCCTAACTTATAACTATAAGTTAGCAAAACAAACTTCATTGCACTCCAGTCTGGTCCATAAATACTTAGTGTCTTTTAGCAGATGTTGCAATGTATACATGTCAATGATTCAAATATCTTGATGTGCTGTAGTAACTAAAGTATTTGAACAAAATGGCAAAAGACCTCTCCACAAGTTACTTACAATTATTAAAAAAATATCGAAGGATATATATTTATTGGTACGGAACACTGGCCGTGCTGATCTCAACCTAGTTGAGTTATTTCATCATCAATGTTAATAACCCAAATTGTTGCATAGAAACTCTTCAACAATCACCATGTCTCCAGAGTTCTCCGTTTAGACGAGTATGCCATACAGGAACATTTCTCCAACACGAGACGTAGATTGTATACTGGATTGGCAAACTGAGGAATGACTTTTGCGGATTGTTTACCTTCAGTAGTTCATATTAATCTCCGTTATTTTATGTCTTAGCTTGCAAATATATATGGAACGGAGCTCACAATTGAAGAAATATCCCCATGTACCTTTATAGTCACTCTTCAAAGTATCAGTTGTTATGTATATACAGTCAATATGTGATGTCAATGCATTGTATATATGTTTCTTATGAGTAAGATTATCAATCATTATTCAACTTAATCTCTAGGTGTATTTACAGAAAAAAAACAGCTGACTCAAAACGAGGCTACATATAAACAATTCACCAACTTAAAATTCATTAACTGGCGCATACCTTTCCAAACTATCGTCTTCTTCATCGAAATAGCAGTTTGAAGGGCGCAGTGAAATGCATTCTAACTGCCCATTTCTTGAAAGTAATTCCAGTAGTCGTGCGCAGTCCCATACTTGTGAACTACGAGTAGAATTAAACTCAATTATTGCTTCCTTTACGAATTTCGCGCATTTGGAGCTCAGAAATCTGGACCTAGGACGGCCTTTGTAACTCAAATTAAAGGTTATCACTGGCCAGAACTGAGGAAGAAACAGAAAATCTCTCCACCTATGGCAGGACGATGCTGCGCGAATCCTGTCTTTGGGTGACAGCTTCGAAAAAATATCCTCAAGGACAACACTGGGCAGTGATGCCCAGCCGCCTCCAGCTGCCATTTCTACATTTTCTGACGTAGTCATCACGTGATCAATGTTGTGCTTCCAATCTTATTTTAGCACCTTGTTTTCCTTTGGTGATCATGTGATCACAACTAGTCCCGTCCTCTGACATAGATCGTTCAATTTTATTATTATATTATTATTATTACTACCACTACTACTCTTTCTTAATATGAAAGAAAGTTTCAAAGAAAATCCCATCATCTAAAAATATAAAATAATTTAGAAGATGCGAAATAATATTTTGATGGCAACTAAAAGCCGAGGTCATTAAATGTTCAATAGAGTTAATGAACTTAATGTGGACCAAAGAATTATCTAATTTATTTATAGTTAATATATCTAACGTTGGGCCGACGTTTGTTGCGTGTAACATATGCAATACTAAACGATGTTTCAACGTAGGTTATGAATGTCGTACGTTGGCTAATCTAGTAAGTTCTTTCATCCGCGGCCACCTATAAATTAAACAGGGATATGCTTAACAAGACACAACCCATGGATTTCTTTCTACTTGAAGGTATGTGACCAGATCATTTTTATGATCCATAACTAAGCAATTTCAAATACGTCTCATGTTTATAGTTGCCAGTTAAAAACTTTGTGCCGCATCACAAGAAAGTGATACTTAAAAATAATATAAAATTTGACTTGTGAATTGTGCTAATAATTGTGTATATTTTCTGCACTAGTCTCTATAATCGGCATTATGATATCAAAGTTCTATTGTCAACTATGTAAAGTAGGAACGGACAGTGAAGACAACTTCAGGATCCATATTTTCAGTCGTGGTCATGGAATGCAGAAGAGAGCATATGAAGAAAATCCAAGCGTCTATACAGAATATTTCTCTAGTAAGTTTGCTAAACAGTTTTTGGATTTGCTATTAAAGAATTTTGGAACCGCACCAGTAGATGTGAACACTGTTTATCACAGTTTTCAAACAGATGAGACTCACGTGAAACTAGCATCTACAAAGTGGGTAACAATCAGTGATTTTCTAGAATGGTTAAGTTTGAACTTTGAAGATAAATGTGCAGTTTCTGTAGACTCTACCACTTTACAAACCACCGTTCAAATTTTGGATTCCAACTTCTTTGGAGTCAATGAATACCTGCCTCAAGGAAGTAGAGGAGTTCCTCATGAATGTCCAGAGGTCCAGTCTGTGAATTTATCATCCAGAATATCCGTACATCGAAGACATTTCAGTCAAAAGAAACATAATGTCAAAAAGGATCGCAGTACTCTAACACTTAAACAGTCGCAGATTCAACGTTCGCTTCAGTTACCAAATGATGATCCTTTCAATTTAAATCCTTTAATAAAAGAGTTACTTTCTGGGCTGAAAAAGAATAAAGCAACAGACACAGTCTACATTCTTAATCAAAGACGATCAATTATATTAAGTCCATTGCAAGTTTATCGCATACGACATTTAGCACGGCAAATGATAAAGATGAAAATGATTGAAAAAAAGTGTTCTCAGGAGATATTCAAGGAATAGTGATTTAATGGCAGCTTGAGTGCAACATATGTCTCATCTGTTTCTGATTAGACATTACTATATCACAGAATTTCCAAAAAACTCATTGAAGCAACTCTTGGAGGATCAGTCTGCCAGGATAAACAGAAATGATAATGCATGTATAGTTCCGTATGAGAGGGAAAACCACATTCTTTAATACTGTAATATTTGTTCTGAATTAATCTTCATACGATACGATAATGTAAATATACAATTGTGCACATACAAAAAAAATTGTACATTGTTAATCACCTACATATAGACTAGGCTAATATTCATCGTCGGCGTGTGGTGTGATAGAAACACGAATTTGTAAATCTAAAGTATCCTTATCTTCATAAAGTATTGTCAGAGTTCAATAAACGCAGTTATAAATAAATGTATAAATAGATGAAGCAGGATACGAATATTCAGAACTCATGCGAGAGCTACAGAGAACTGGCTCTATCGTCAGCCCTTTATGCAAACAGTTATGAATGGAATTTAACATTGATGTGTTCTTATGCTCGTTCAGTCTCCAGCTGCTGAAACTGTTACTCCTTTATTTGAATCTTATTTGTTTCTAATTTGCAAGACAAGTTGCGAAACATTGCAAATTGTCAAGGAAATTAATACTCAGAGATATGAGGTAATCACGAAAGGGGAAGCAGGAGTTTACACTAAGTACCTAGATGTCACTAATGTGTCTCTAGTGGCGCCCACTGGACGAATATGTTCTAAATACAATGCAGAACTCTCAGCTTTCCTGATGACAGCACAGCATATGAATAAGCAGCAAGCAATCTGCAGGCAAGATGGTCTTTCTTACAGACCTATCGTCAGCTATACAATCCAGGGAAGCTAAATCCGTTGACAGCAAAGTACAGAATCTAGAATGAGAACTTGCTTGGTTATCTAATAAGGGAGAAATTCACATGCAGTGGAAACAATTTCACTGTAACATTGAAGGCAATGTGAGTGCTGATGTCTTGGCTAAGGAAGGCAGTGAGAAAGAGCAAATATACAAACCGCTGTCTATCCAAGCGATCCAGGAGATCAAAACCGTCATAACGAGAGAAAATCTGCAGTAGATTAGAAAACAAACATTGGATATTATTATGGCTAAGACTTCATTAAAGACCTCATCAGAACAGATCAGTCATTATATTTCGCCTGTAGACTCAACATACACTTACATAGACTAGGAATAAGTCAACAGCTCTCTGCCAGTGTCACCAGATGAAACAGGAGCATGTCCGCATGCAAGACTGTCCTCTCATGGGTGAGCTGAGAAGCAACATGTGGCGACAGACAGTCGACCTGAAAACTAAGCTTTGTAGAAACCTGACAGATCTGAAGCTGGCTACCCAGTTTGTGGTCCACAGTAAATTAAACACATCACCGGAGATCGCGGAAAAGAAGATGGACAATTTTGTATATATTTTTTACGTACAAGTATATATGTGTATTCATGTATTCATGCATTTCCTGTTCTTTGTTTTCTGATGATATTCTCCGAACCTAACCATAATCTAACAACTATTCTAAAACACCATACATCGGTGAGATAGAAAGTATCAATTACACAGGGTTTATTTCCCTTATATATACACTATACAAGTTCTCAATTACAAGTGACGGATAAATACAAAAGTGCGGCTCTTTGAAGTATGTATTTGTGGCCAGTATTTTCAGTAAAAAATTTGATGAGACTGAACCAGAATTCGGCCCATCAGTTTTAGTAACTTTTGTCAAGATTATCAATGTGAAGGCATATGCTAGTTAAGTAAAAATAACTGTGAATATGTGTTTCCATAGCAACTTGAGTTTGCTAAGTACAGAGGCCATTAATTATTCTATGAAATATATCTCCAGTGTTAGCAACATATTTGAAAATATTGTTGAATCATACTTCTGTAGTAAGTACATTAACTTGGAAAACAATGTTGCAAATTGAAATTGTCAGTACGGATAGATGAATGTGAAACATTATTAGTAGAATACGTGCAAAATGACCCGTATTTGGGAGAAAAGCCATACAACAATTTACACAGCGCAAAATATGATATATAAAATTTACTAATATCAACGCCTGGAATAATTGGTAGGAGCAAATGGGTATAATAAATTATTAAGGAGGAGAATTTATAATTAATTTGATCATTTATAGGTAGATAATTTATGATTAGGGTTGTAGATTGTGACATATGAAAATCGATATTATCGATTGTGACATCTCATGCGCGTATTTCACAACACGTGATCATTTATTTTTTATTTCGTTTCGTATCTGTGTTTTTATTTTTAGCGATGAGGTAACTAGCCATGTATTTTTAGAAGTGCATTATGATTTCGGTATGTTAAGCTTTGTATTTGTGTGTGTAAGAGAGTGTGTGTGTTTAGAGTAATATATAAATATTAGATATTCTTAGAGCAGACAAATGTGATGACTCATTGATTGTATACTTTATAGAAATCTTATGTTGTGGGTGAGATCTAAAGTCGACCTTTCTTTTTTGGTATGTTATATTTAGTTTAGAGGAAATTAGTCATGTTTATATATATATAGTACGGCATTGATACTGTCTGTCGCTTCATCTGTCTGTCCGTCTTCATCTGTCTCTTCATCTGTCTTTCCGTCTCTTTGTATGTCTATCATTCTCTTTATCTGTCTGTCCGACTGTACAAAAATATCATCTATATATAATCTATCTATCATCTATATATCTATCATCTTTATATCTATCATATATCTTTCAATCTATCATAAATGTATATATCTATCACTTGTCTATCATCATTATAACTTTCTGGCTATATATCTATCTATCTATCTGTCTGTCTGTCTGTCTGTCTGTCTGTCTGTCTGTCTGTCTGTCTGTCTGCCTGCCTGCCTGCCTGTTTGCCTGCCTGCCTGCCTGCCCGCCCGCCTGCCTGCCTGCCTGCCGGTCGGTCGGTCTGTCTGTCTGTCTATCAGTCATCTATCTATCATCTATCTGTTTGTCCGTATGTCTGTTTGTGTGTCTGTCTATCTGTCTGTCTGTTTGTGCGTCTGTCTATCAATCTGTCTATCAATCTGTCTGTCTGTCTGTCATCTATATATCTACAAATCTATCATATATCTATCTATCTTTCTATAAATACCATACTATATATATATACACATGACTAATTTCTTAAACTAAATATAACATACCAAAAAAGAAAGGTCGACTTTAGATCTCACCTACAACATAAGATTTCTATAAAGTATACAATCAATGAGTCATCACATTTGTCTGCTCTAAGAATATCTAATATTTATATATTACTCTAAACACACACAGTCATACACACACACATACACATAGCTTAACATACCCTAATCATAATACTCATCTAAACACACATGACTAATTTTCTCATTTCTCAAAATAAGGGCGTAATTTGTAGTAACAAAGCCATATCATAAATTATTAACGAGGAGATTTTATTTGATCATTTAGGGGGAGATAATTTATGATTAGTTTTGTAGAATGATATATTTTTAAATAATCGATATTATCGATTACGACATCTCATGCGCGTATTTCACAACACGTGATCATTTATTTTTATTTCGTTTCGTATCTGTGTTTTTATTTTTAGCGATGAGGTAACTAGCCATGTATTTTTAGAAGTGCAGTATGATTTCGGTATGTTAAGCATTGTATTTGTGCGTGTAAGAGAGTGTGTGTGTGTTTACGAGTAATATATAAATATTAGGTATTTTTAGAGCAGACAAATGTGATGACTCATTGATTGTATACTTTATAGAAATCTTATGTTGTGGGTGAGATCTAAAGTCGACCTTTGTTTTTTGGTATGTTATATTTAGTTTAGAGGAAATTAGTCATGTTTATATATAGAGTATGGTATTGATACTGTCTGTCGCTTCATCTATCTGTTTCTTCATCTGCCTGTAAGTCACTTAATCTGTCTGTCCGTCTCTTTATCTGCCTGTCCGTCTTTTTATCTGTCTGTCTCTTTATATGTCTGTCTGTCTTTATCTATGTCTCTGTTTTTTATCTGTCTGTCCGTCTGTCTATCAATATATATATATATATATATATATATATATATATATACTTGTCTATCATCCATATATCTATATTGTTATCTATCTATATGTCTGTCTGTCTGTCTGTGTCTGTCTACCTGCCTGTCTGTCTGCCTCTCTGTCTGTCTGTCTCTCTGTCTGTATCTCTGTCTGTCTGTTTGTCTGTCTCTATATCTGTCTCTCTGTCTGTGTATCTATATATCTATCACCTATCTGTCTGTCTGTCTGTCATCTATCTATCATCTATCTTTTTGTCCATCTGTCTCTTTGTGTGTCTGTCTATCTGTCTGTATGTCTGTTTGTGTGTATGTCTATCAATCTGTCTGTCATCTATCTGTCTACATATCTATCTATATATCTATCATATATCTATCTATCTTTCTATAAATACCATACTATATATATATACACATGACTAATTTCCTCTAAACTAAATATAACATACCAAAAAACAAAGGTCGACTTTTGATCTCACCTACAACATAAGATTTCTATAAAGTGTACAATTAATGAGTCATCACATTTGTCTGCTCTAAAAATACCTAATATTTATATATGGCTCTAAACATACACAGTCATTCACACACACATAGCTCAACAAACCCTAATCATAATACTCATCTAAACACACATGACTAATTTTCTCATTTCTAAAAATAAGGGCGTAATTTGTAGTAGCAAAGCCATATCATAAATTATTAACGAGGAGATTTTATTTGATCATTTAGGGGGAGATAATTTATGATTAGTTTTGTAGAATGTGATATATTTTTAAATAATCGATATTATCGATTTCGACATCTCATGCGCATATTTCACCACACGTGATCATTTATTTTTATTTCGTTTCGTATCTGTGTTTTTATTTTTAGCGATGAGATAACTAGCCATGTATTTTTAGAAGTGCAGTATGATTTCGGTATGTTAAGCATTGTATTTTGGTGTAAGAGAGTGTGTGTTTAGAGTAATATATAAATATTAGATATTCTTAGAGCAGACAAATGTGATGACTCATTGATTGTATACTTTATAGAAATCTTATGTTGTGGATGAGATCTAAAGTCGACCTTTCTTTTTTGGTATGTTATATTTAGTTTAGAGGAAATTAGCCATATATCTATATTGCTATCTATCTGTCTGTCTGTCTGTCTGTCTCTGTCTCTCTGTCCGTGTATCTATATATCTATCACCTATCGGTCTCTCTGTCTGTGTATCTATATATATATCACCTATCTGTCTGTCTGTCTATCTAGAAATACCATACTATATATATATATATACATGACTAATTTCCTCTAAACTAAATATAACATATCAAAAAAGAAAGGTTGACTTTAGATCTCACCTTCGACATAAGATTTCTATTAAGTATACAATCAATGAGTCATCCCATTTGTCTGCTCTAAGAATATCTTATATATATATATATATATATATATATATATATATATATATATATATATATTGCTCTAAACACACACACACTCGTGTACACATATACACTGCTTAACATACCCAAATCATAATACACATCTAAAAATACATGACTAGTTAATTCATATCTAAAAATAATGACGTAATTGATCGGAGCAAAGCTATATAATAAATTATTTACGAGGAGAATTTATTATTAATTTGATCATTTAGGGGGGATGATTTATTATTAGTTTTGTATATTGTGATATATTTGAAAAATCAATATTATCGATTATGACATCTCATACGTGTATGTCACCACGTAAATTTATGGTTTGGTTCTTAATATTTGTGGTTTATCTTTAGCAGTGAGGTAACTAGCCGTGTATTTTTAGAAGTATATTATGATTTTGGTATGTTAAGCCCAGATTTGTGTGTGTAAGAGAGTGTGTGTGCTTAGAGTAATATATAAATATTAGGTATTCTTAGAGCAGACAAATGTGATGACTCATTGATTGTATACTTTATAGAAATCTTATGTTGTAGATGAGATCTAAAGTCGACCTTTCTTTTTTGGTATGTTATATTTAGTTTAGAGGAAATTAGTCATATATATATATATATATATATATATATATATATATATATATATATATATAGTATTGATACTATCTGTCGGTCTCTCTGTCTGTCTCCATCTGTCTGTCTCTTCATCTGTCTGTCCGTCTTTTTATCTGTCTGTTTATCTGTCTATTTCTTTATCTATCTTTTTTTCTGGCTGTCTGCCTGTCTGTTCGGTTGTCTATCTGTATGTCGGTCTGCATTACTGACTGCATATCTCTCTATAAATGAATAAATAAATATATATATATATATAATCTATCTATTATCTATATATCTATCATAAACCCATCTATCTATCAATCTATCTATCATCTATCTATCTATCATATATATATATAAATATATATATAAATATACATATATATATATATATATATATATATATATCGGTCTATCTGTCATCTACATATCTATCCAGCTATCTAGCTATCTACCCATTTATCCACCCACCCATCCACCCATCCTGGCATCTATTACCTATCTATATATATGTATGTCTGTCTGTCTGCCTGCCTGTCTTGCTGCCTGCCTACCTTCCTTCCTGTCTGTTTGTCTATGTATCATCTACCTATCTACCTATATATCCATCTTTCTATATAGAAATACCATAATATATATATACTTGCATAATGTCTGCTAACCTAAATGTAACATACCAAAAAAGGTCGACTTTAGATCTCACCTTCGACATAAGTTTCCCTATTAAGTATACATTCTATGAGTCATCACATTTGTCTGCTCTAAGAATACCTAATATATATATAGTACTCTAAACATACACACTCTGTTACACACACATATCCAAAGCTTAACATACCCAAATCATAATACACATCTAAAAATACATGACTAATTTCCTCATTGCTAAAAATAAAACACAAATATTAAAAGAACTAAACCATAAATTTACTGGTTGAAATACGCGCATGAGATATCATAATTGATAATATCGATTTTTTTTTATATACCAAAATAAACAAGACGAATAATAAATTATTTCCCGTAATCAAATTAATAATATATTTTCTCTTCCCCTTCCCCTTCGCTAATTTTCAAATTAATCATAAATTATCTCCTTAATAATTCATTATATGGCTTTGCTACTACCTATTACGTCAGGCGTCGGTAGGAGTATGGTGAATAAATTATGATATTTCACGTGTAAGGGTGTAGTATTTTGCTTATATGAACATCCCCTGAAATGTGTGTCGTTATGCACGTACCCTACTACTATGTGCTCATAACTTAAATGTCATTTGAATTGAAATTTTAATTTTAAATTGTTTGAGAGCATGCAGTATGGTATAATTATCATATTTTAGCTTTTCATTACTTTTAGGTTTTTCCTGTCTAATTATGATTAGCATTATTAATGTTTGATTTTTCTGTTCATATTCTTTTTCAGTCTGCTGTGCCTTTGATATATCAAAGAGTGAAATATTCCATTTACTGCATCAACCTGAAATTGTATCACAGAAAGAGAAGATGTTCTAAGAGTATTGTATATAATATTACTTGACGTCCAGTATTTTGTTGGAATACATTAATATTTATTTATATTACATCATCATCATCATTTCATTTTTTTTTCGATCCATAAGCACTTTTTCAGCTCTTCGGCTCGGTGCTATGGACATCGTAACCTTCGGTTCGGTGCCACGAACACCGTCAATCTGGAGAACATGTGGCTTTCTTTGCCAACCCGCATAATTGAACCGCACTCACAGGGGGCTTGCACCCGTAGTCCAACGCGCTACGAACACACTGGACAGGCGGGCCATCATTTCATATAATTGCCTGTAAAACATTGAGCTGCAATTGTTACACCTGATTACATCTCTGAGTTGTTCATGACATCCAGGTTGGTTTGGTTTCCTATTCTACCATTCTTCTGTAGCTTTTTTTTTATTTTTGGCTGCACTTAGTCTTCTCTCCGATTGTGAGTTGTAGTCAATATTTTGTTATATTTGTGTGTTGTTGTTTATTTTTGCCAGCCCATGATGTTTATTGAAGATGTTTATTGAAAACCAGCCCATAGTTAGACATCACTAGCCCGTCCATGATGCAGTAAGTATAACAACCTTTGTTCAAGATTCACAGCTGCCATCACTCGATGCGTTCAAAACTATTTCCTAACTTGATGATGATGATGTCATCAACATGATATCGAAGCGACAAGCATTTATGAAAACTAACACCGAGATATTATAGATCTAATGCCCCTTCAGTAGCCCTTCCAGACATACTGACCATCGGTGCAAGTTTATTGACAATTTGGTTATTTAATGAGAATCACGGTACTCATTGACATGTATGATTGACTTTCGCTCCTGATCTTTCACCTCATGCGGTCAATCGATCAAGTTCTTAAAGAAGGGTTGTAAATATCTAACCTCTGTATTTGACCCGCCGGTAAGTCAGTATCTCGTCTGCAAAAGAAATGATGTGCTCCAGTCCTATATTACGAGCGTGCATGATAACTGCAGTCTGCACGATGGATAGGACAGGTAACAGAGGACATTTCTGAGCCATTCTGGCATGATGTTAATCATGTATGATGTTTAATCTTCTTGGAACTGCAAGAACTGCTGTCGCCTCTGCTCCAAAGTTGAACCATTTACCATTGGTGACTGCTACTGATCTGGTGGCCCTATAGGGTACCTACTATTGAAATTATAGTGATTGTCAAAATCGCGTGTCTGCACAATACTGAAAATGACTCAGATGGACATGACAGGACATATTGTTCATATATCAAAGTAGACTTTTCCATCATAATTACTCTCTTTGGTAAAGTGTGAGATCAATTCTTGGCTTGTTAACTGCTGCTCCTTTGGTGAAGAGAACATTTGCATTACGTTTAGGAACATGGACGTCAAACGTTGTACACATGGGCCCGGGATTAGCACAGGTTTTACCTCTATCACCCGTTTTATTCAATATCTACACAGAAAATCTACTCTTCTTCTTTGCGTTCGTTCTTTACGACCAATTTTAATCACTCTTTGTGATATGTCTGATCTTTGCCAAGAACGTGTATACGTTGCACATTGGTTTGGTAGGCCCCTAAATGCATAGACTTCTACACGTTTAGGACATGTGCATCCGATTTCATCCAAACCTCCTTGGTCGCCTCTTACGACATGAGTGGCAGGTAACAGTGGTTCTATTCTTTACACCCCAAATTTGGGCCCCGGTTACCACTCGGGCGAAAATCTAGTCAAAATTCAACTCGTTGGAATGGGCCAGACAAGAAGAGAACAATGAGTTTTTTTTTGCAGGAACCCCAGAGGAAGCAACGGAAGCGAAGAATATGCTCAACAAATAAACAATGTACAGGAGGTATTAAGAGTTTCCGAACCAGCTGGTTGTGTTCGTAAGGACGTTCGTATTACTAGTCTATGCGATTGGCGTCGTATAAAATGAGGGAAAGTGGTTCGAAATCTGTATTTGTCTATTTGTTTTTTACTGGGCCAGACCACGACTTTCGCAGATGACATCTAACATACAGAACTGGATTAGGTAGACACGAAATAATCCTCCAAGACATTTAAGAGGACTTTACCTATCACTCCGTGTTGATATAGGAACTCTTGTTCTCGTGTTAACTAATCCTTAGAAGGAGTGTATGGAGTGTTGCTCTTTAAATAACACTCCAGGCGACTTCATCACGAGACATCAAAGAATTGTAGAGACATCAAGAAAGCGCGATGTTGAAAACTATACACAGATGAGCACTCCTGCTTCCAGCTTCGATATTATACATCTTACATATCATATAACCATATGTTATCATTATCGCTTGTCATAAAAAGTATATTATTACTACCATATTTTGCTTGATAGAATCAATATACCATACATTATGATTGATTAAAATTAAAATACCACACACTTTTTTTAAATTTATAAATATATCATACATGTATTTGATAGAATCAGTATACCATATATTTGCTTGATGCAATCAATATAAAATACTTTTGTGATAAAATCAATGTATCAGACATTTTCTTGATAAAATCCACAAATCATCCATTTTCTTTGATAAAATAAATAGACCATTCACTGTGTTTGATTTACCAATATTCTAGATAAAGCCAGTGTGCAATATTTTCCTCATAAAATCAATGTATCATCAATTTTGTCATTAAAAATGCACCATACAATTTCTTCATAAAATAATGTATTATAAATGTTCTTAATAAAATAACATAACTTTTCTTCATAAAATAATGTATCCAAATTTTCTTCATAAAAATGTATTATAAATTATCTTCATAAAATAATGTATTATAATTTATCTTCAAAAATATATGTATTATAATTTATCTTCATAAAATAATGTATTATAAATTATCTTCATAAAATAATGTATTATAAATTTTCTTCATAAAATAATGTATCTAAATTTTCTTCATAAAAAAAGGATCACAAATTATCTTCATAAAATAATGTATTATAATTTATCTTCATAAATAAATGTATTATAATTTTTCTTCATAAAATAATGTATCATTATTTATCTTCATAAAATAATGTATTATAATTTATCTTCGTAAATAAATGTATTAAAATTTTTCTTCATAAAATAATGTATCATAATTTTTCTTCATAAAATAATGTATCATAATTTTTCTTCATAAAATAATGTATCATAATTTTTCTTCATAAAATGATGTATCATAAAATGTTTGAATAAAAATAATGTACCATATATTTTCTTCATAAATAAATGTATCATAAATTTTCTTCATAAAATAATGTATCATAAATTTTCTTCATAAAATAATGTATCATAAATTTTCTTCATACAATAATGTATTATAATTTATCTTCAAAAATAAATGTATCATAAATTTTCTTCATACAATAATGTATTATAATTTATCTTCAAAAATAAATGTATCATAATTTTTCTTCATCAAATAATGTATGTGATAAAATGTTTGGATATTAATAATGTACCATATATTTTCCTCATAAAATCAATGTATCATATATAAAATTTGTTTTATAAAAATATAAAATACTGCATTATCCTAGTGTTTTTGTTTAGTTATTTAAAATTACAAACGTTGAAAAATGTATGCTTTATATTTCTATCATTGCATTATATTTGTTGGTCAGAGTTTCAGCAGTTAGTTATAAACATGAGAACAAGAAAGACACAGTCATGGATAATGTTCATATTTCTGGCAGTCCTTAAATCATGACTTACACATGGTAATCAGACAATTGTACACAAGACAATTGTACACTAGACAATTGCACATGAGACAATTGCACACAATACAATTGAACATAACACAATTGAACACATGACAATAATAATTAGCACGTGCTCAGTTGTCTATGTGTTTAGTTGTGTTGTGCTTTTCTGTAATGATATTCTTACACATCACCACTCTCTCCTTTCAATCGTTTCTTTTGTCCTACCTCTTGTGACTTGAAACGTTGTAGAAAAGAAGTATGAATCTCATGAACTAATTTTATCATTACAAAATGTTAAGTACATAGTCAGCAATAGTTATAACATACACAGAAAGATAGCACATGGAAATGAGATTCTGCAAGTCACCAAATCATACTTACAAGAATCAGACAAGTAACAAATTTACCTAGCATCAAGAAAAGTTGCAACAAACCTTTGAATAATAATTACATGAAATTATTAGCAGAATGAAGTGTGTTTGGCATCTTATGTAAGAATCAACAACCAACTCTTATAATGTTTCTTTCACACAAATATGTGACTTGAAAGTTACGTAGAAAAGAAGATAGTATAACGTAATTGATTCTCTCAAAAATGATTAAGTACCATGAGAATGAATAAAATATACACAAACCACAACATGGTAAAACTCCGCAATGTACAACAACACGAATCACAGAGTAACAAAATATAAAACTCTACAAGACTGGATTAACAACTGGAACAAGTGTCTGACATATATCAATCACAGAAGAAGTTTGCAAGATAAATATAAAAACCAAAACTGGGTTAATAACCGAGTAACAGTTGCTGACAACAGTCACCAGAGAAGCGAAGACAAATATATAACCACAACACTGTTAACAACCTGCAACAGTGGCTGACAACACAAGTCACCAGAGAAGCGCAAGACAAATATATAAAACCACAACACTGGGTTAACAACTGGTAACAGCATGTGCTGACAACACAAGTCACCAGAGAAGCGCAAGACAAATATATAAAACCACAACACTGGGTTAACAACCCGGTAACAGTGTGCTGACAACACAAGTCACCAGAGAAGCGCAAGACAAATATATAAAACCACAACACTGGTTAACAACTCGGTAACATGTGCTGACAACACAAGTCACCAGAGAAGCGCAAGACAAATATATAAAACCACAAGCACTGGTTAACAACCTGTAACAGTAGTGCTGACAACACAAGTCACCAGAAGACCTAAGACAAATATATAAAACCACAAACTGTTAACAACCCGGTAACAGTGTCTGACAACACAAGTCACGAGAAAGCGCAAGACAAATAATAAAACCACAACACTGGGTTAACAACCTGGTAACAATGTGCTGACAACACAAGTCACCAGAGAAGCGCAAGACAAATATATAAAACCACAACACTGGGTTAACAACCGTAACAGTGTCTGACAACACAAGTCACCAGAGAAGCGCAAGACAAATATATAAAACCACAACACTGGTTAACAACCTGGTAACAGTGTGCTGACAACACAAGTCACCAGAGAAGCGCAAGACAAATATATAAAACCACAACACTGGGTTAACAAACCGGTAACAGTGTGCTGACAACACAAGTCACCAGAGAAGCGCAAGACAAATATATAAAACCACAACACTGGGTTAACAACCTGGTAACAGTGTGCTGACAACACAAGTCACCAGAGAAGCGCAAGACAAATATATAAAACCACAACACTGGGTTAACAACCTGGTAACAGTGTGCTGACAAACAAGTCACCAGAGAAGCGCAAGACAAATATATAAAACCACAACACTGGGTTAACAACCTGGTAACAGTGTGCTGACAACACAAGTCACCAGAGAAGCGTAAGACAAATATATAAAACCACAACACTGGGTTAACAACCTGGTAACAGTGTGCTGACAACACAAGTCACCAGAGAAGCGCAAGACAAATATATAAACCACAACACTGGGTTAACAACCTGGTAACAGTGTGCTGACAACACAAGTCACCAGAGAAGCGCAAGACAAATATATAAAACCACAACACTGGGTTAACAACCTGGTAACAGTGTGCTGACAACACAAGTCACCAGAGAAGCGCAAGACAAATATATAAAACCACGACACTGGGTTAACAATCTGGTAACAGTGTGCTGACAACACAAGTCACCAGAGAAGCGCAAGACAAATATATAAAACCACAACACTGGGTTAACAACCTGGTAACAGTGTGCTGACAACACAAGTCACCAGAGAAGCGCAAGACAAATATATAAAACCACAACACTGGGTTAACAACCTGGTAACAGGTGCTGACAACACAAGTCACCAGAGAAGCGCAAGACAAATATATAAAACCACAACACTGGGTTAACAACCTGGTAACAGTGTGCTGACAACACAAGTCACCAGAGAAGCGCAAGACAAATATATAAAACCACAACACTGGGTTAACAAACCGGTAACAGTGTGCTGACAACACAAGTCACCAGAGAAGCGCAAGACAAATATATAAAACCACAACACTGGGTTAACAACCTGGTAACAGTGTGCTGACAACACAAGTCACCAGAGAAGCGCAAGACAAATATATAAAACCACAACACTGGGTTAACAACCTGGTAACAGTGTGCTGACAACACAAGTCACCAGAGAAGCGCAAGACAAATATATAAAACCACAACACTGGGTTAACAACCTGGTAACAGTGTGCTGACAACACAAGTCACCAGAGAAGCGCAAGACAAATATATAAAACCACAACACTGGGTTAACAACCTGGTAACAGTGTGCTGACAACACAAGTCACCAGAGAAGCGCAAGACAAATATATAAAACCACAACACTGGGTTAACAACCTGGTAACAGTGTGCTGACAACACAAGTCACCAGAGAAGCGCAAGACAAATATATAAAACCACAACACTGGGTTAACAACCTGGTAACAGTGTGCTGACAACACAAGTCACCAGAGAAGCGCAAGACAAATATATAAAACCACAACACTGGGTTAACAACCTGGTAACAGTGTGCTGACAACACAAGTCACCAGAGAAGAGCAAGACAAATATATAAAACCACAACACTGGGTTAACAACCTGGTAACAGTGTGCTGACAACACAAGTCACCAGAGAAGCGCAAGACAAATATATAAAACCACAACACTGGGTTAACAAACCGGTAACAGTGTGCTGACAACACAAGTCACCAGAGAAGCGCAAGACAAATATATAAAACCACAACACTGGTTACAACCGGTAACAGTGTGCTGACAACACAAGTCACCAGAGAAGCAAACAAATATATAAACCACAACACTGGGTTAACAACCTGGTAACAGTGTGCTGACAACACAATGTTACCAGAAGCGAAGACAAAGTGTTAACAACACAACACTGGGTTAACAACCTGGTAACAGTGTGCTGACAACACAATCACTGGTTAAGCAACTAACAGTGTGCTGACAACCACAACACTGGTTAACAACCTGGTAACAGTGTGCTGACAACACGAAGTCACCAACGAACAATTAGACACACAACACTGGGTTAACAACCTGGTAACAGTGTGCTGACAACACTGAGTTAACACCGAAGCAAAGTAAAAAGCGACCACAACACTGGGTTAACAACCTGGTAACAGTGTGCTGACAACAGCAAGAGCTGAGATTAAAACCTGGCTTAACGTAACGTTGCTGACAACACAAGCACTGGGTTAACAACCTGGAACAGTGTGCTGACAACACAACACTGGGTTAACAACCTGTAACAGTGTGCTGACAACACAACACTGGAGTTAACAACTGTAACAGTGTGCTGACAACACAACACTGGGTTAACAACCTGGTAACAGTGTGCTGACAACACAACACTGGGTTAACAACCTGGGAACAGTGTGCTGACAACACAACACTGGGTTAACAACCTGGTAACAGTGTGCTGACAACACAACACTGGGTTAACAACCTGGTAACAGGTGCTGACACAACACTTAACCGACAGTGTGCTTACAACAACCTGGTAACAGTGTGCTGACAACACAACACTGGGTTAACAACCTGGTAACAGTGTGCTGACAACACTGGGTTAACAACCTGGTAACAGTGTGCTGACAACACTGGGTTAACAACCTGTAACAGTGTGCTGACAACACAACACTGGGTTAAAACCTGTAACAGTGTGCTGACAACACAACACTGGGTTAACAACCTGGTAACAGTGTGCTGACAACACTGGGTTAACAACCTGGTAACAGTGTGCTGACAACACAACACTGGGTTAACAACCTGGTAACAGTGTGCTGACAACACAACACTGGGTTAACAACCTGGTAACAGTGTGCTGACAACACTGGGTTAACAACCTGGTAACAGTGTGCTGACAACACAACACTGGGTTAACAACCTGGTAACAGTGTGCTGACAACACAACACTGGGTTAACAACCTGGTAACAGAGTGCTGACAACACAACACTGGGTTAACAACCTGGTAACAGTGTGCTGACAACACAACACTGGGTTAACAACCTGGTAACAGTGTGCTGACAACACAACACTGGGTTAACAACCTGGTAACAGTGTGCTGACAACACAACACTGGGTTAACAACCTGGTAACAGTGTGCTGACAACACAACACTGGGTTAACAACCTGGTAACAGTGTGCTGACAACACAACACTGGGTTAACAACCTGGTAACAGTGTGCTGACAACACAACACTGGGTTAACAACCTGGTAACAGTGTGCTGACAACACAACACTGGGTTAACAACCTGGTAACAGTGTGCTGACAACACAACACTGGGTTAACAACCTGGTAACAGTGTGCTGACAACACACATGGGTTAACAACGAACTGGCTCAACAGTAATAGTGCTGAAACACAACACTGGGTTAACAACCTGGTAACAGTGTGCTGACAACACAACGTTAACAACCTGTAACAGGTGCTGAACAACACTGGTTAACAACTGAACGTGTCTACAACACTGGGTTAACAACCTGGTAACAGTGTGCTGACAACACACACGTACACCACAGGAAAGCCTGGTCAAACAAAGTTATAAAACCACAACACTGGGTTAACAACCTGGTAACAGTGTGCTGACAACACAAGTCACGAGTAGAACAAATCTGATAAAACCACAACACTGGGTTAACAACCTGTAACAGTGTGCTGACAACACAAGTCACAGAGAAGCGCAAGAGCAAATATAAAACCACAACACTGGGTTAACAACCTGGTAACAGTGTGCTGACAACACAAGTCACCATAGAAGCGCAAGACAAATATATAAAACCACAACACTGGGTTAACAACCTGGTAACAGTGTGCTGACAACACAAGTCACCAGAGAAGCGCAAGACAAATATATAAACCACAACACTGGGTTAACAACCTGGTAACAGTGTGCTGACAACACAAGTCACCAGAGAAGCGCAAGACAAATATATAAAACCACAACACTGGGTTAACAACCTGGTAACAGTGTGCTGACAACACAAGTCACCAGAGAAGCGCAAGACAAATATATAAAACCACAACACTGGTTAACAACCTGGTAACAGTGTGCTGACAACACAAGTCACCAGAGAAGGCGCAAGACAAATATATAAAACCACAACACTGGTTAACAACCTGGTAACAGTGTGCTGACAACACAAGTCACCAGAGAGCAAGACAAATATATAAACCACAACACTGGGTTAACAACCTGGTAACAGTGTGCTGACAACACAAGTCACCAGAGAAGCGCAAGACAAATATATAAAACCACAACACTGGTTAACAACCTGGTAACAGTGTGCTGACAACACAAGTCACCAGAGAAGCGCAAGACAAATATATAAAACCACAACACTGGGTTAACAACCTGGTAACAGTGTGCTGACAACACAAGTACCAGAGAGCGCAAGACAAATATATAAACCACAACACTGGGTTAACAACCTGGTAACAGTGTGCTGACAACACAAGTCACCAGAGAAGCGCAAGACAAATATATAAAACCACGACACTTGGTTAACAACCCGGTAACAGTGTGCTGACAACACAAGTCACCAGGGAAGCGCAAGACAAATATATAAGAACCAACACTGGGTTAACAACCTGGTAACAGTGTGCTGACAACACATGGGTTAACAACCTGAGTAACATATATGAAACCACAACACTGGGTTAACAACCTGGTAACAGTGTGCTGACAACACAACACGGGCAACAAACTGGACATATTGAAACACAACACTGGGTTAACAACCTGGTAACAGTGTGCTGACAACACAATGGTTAACAACGGAACAGGTGCTAAATACACAACACTGGGTTAACAACCTGGTAACAGTGTGCTGACAACACAGTACAACTGGCAGTTAAAACCACAACACTGGTTAACAACTGACGAACAGTGTGCTGACAACACAACACTGGGTTAACAACCTGGTAACAGTGTGCTGACAACACAACACTGGGTTAACAACCTGGTAACAGTGTGCTGACAACACAACACTGGGTTAACAACCTGGTAACAGTGTGCTGACAACACAACACTGGGTTAACAACCTGGTAACAGTGTGCTGACAACACAACACTGGGTTAACAACCTGGTAACAGTGTGCTGACAACACAACACTGGGTTAACAACCGGTAACAGTGTCTGACAACACAACACTGGGTTAACAACCTGGTAACAGTGTGCTGACAACACAACACTGGGTTAACAACCTGGTAACAGTGTGCTGACAACACAACACTGGGTTAACAACCTGGTAACAGTGTGCTGACAACACAACACTGGGTTAACAACCTGGTAACAGTTTGCTGACAACACAACACTGGGTTAACAACCTGGTAACAGTGTGCTGACAACACAACACTGGGTTAACAACCTGGTAACAGTGTGCTGACAACACTGGGTTAACAACCTGGTAACAGTGTGCTGACAACACAACACTGGTTAACAACCTGGTAACAGTGTGCTGACAACACAACACTGGGTTAACAACCTGGTAACAGTGTGCTGACAACACAACACTGGGTTAACAACCTGGTAACAGTGTGCTGACAACACAACACTGGGTTAACAACCTGGTAACAGTGTGCTGACAACACAACACTGGGTTAACAACCTGGTAACAGTGTGCTGACAACACAACACTGGGTTAACAACCTGGTAACAGTGTGCTGACAACACAACACTGGGTTAACAACCTGGTAACAGTGTGCTGACAACACAACACTGGGTTAACAACCTGGTAACAGTGTGCTGACAACACAACACTGGGTTAACAACCTGGCAACAGTGTTGAAACACAACACTGGGTTAACAACCTGGTAACAGTGTGCTGACAACACAACACGAGAAGCCAAGACAAATATATAAAACCACAACACTGGGTTAACAACCTGGTAACAGTGTGCTGACAACACAAGTCACCGAGTAAGGCAACGACAGTCATATAAACCACAACACTGGGTTAACAACCGGTAACAGTGTGCTGACAACACAAGTCACAGAGAGCAAGACAAATATATAAAACCACAACACTGGGTTAACAACCTGGTAACAGTGTGCTGACAACACAAGTCACCAGAGAAGCCTAAGACAAATATATAAAACCACAACACTGGGTTAACAACCTGGTAACAGTGTGCTGACAACACAAGTCACCAGAGAAGCGCAAGACAAATATATAAAACCACAACACTGGGTTAACAACCTGGTAACAGTGTGCTGACAACACAAGTCACCAGAGAAGCGCAAGACAAATATATAAAACCACAACACTGGGTTAACAAACCGGTAACAGTGTGCTGACAACACAAGTCACCAGAGAAGCGCAAGACAAATATATAAAACCACAACACTGGGTTAACAACCTGGTAACAGTGTGCTGACAACACAAGTCACCAGAGAAGCGCAAGACAAATATATAAAACCACAACACTGGGTTAACAACCTGGTAACAGTGTGCTGACAACACAAGTCACCAGAGAAGCGCAAGACAAATATATAAAACCACAACACTGGGTTAACAAACCGGTAACAGTGTGCTGACAACACAAGTCACCAGAGAAGCGCAAGACAAATATATAAAACCACAACACTGGGTTAACAACCTGGTAACAGTGTGCTGACAACACAAGTCACCAGAGAAGCGCAAGACAAATATATAAAACCACAACACTGGGTTAACAACCTGGTAACAGTGTGCTGACAACACAAGTCACCAGAGAAGCGCAAGACAAATATATAAAACCACAACACTGGTTAACAACCTGGTAACAGTGTGCTGACAACACAAGTCACCAGAGAAGCGCAAGACAAATATATAAAACCACAACACTGGGTTAACAACCTGGTAACAGTGTGCTGACAACACAAGTCACCAGAGAAGCGCAAGACAAATATATAAAACCACAACACTGGGTTAACAACCTGGTAACAGTGTGCTGACAACACAAGTCACCAGAGAAGCGCAAGACAAATATATAAAACCACAACACTGGGTTAACAAACCGGTAACAGTGTGCTGACAACACAAGTCACCAGAGAAGCGCAAGACAAATATATAAAACCACAACACTGGTTAACAACCTGGTAACAGTGTGCTGACAACACAAGTCACCAGAGAAGCGCAAGACAAATATATAAAACCACAACACTGGGTTAACAACCTGGTAACAGTGTGCTGACAACACAAGTCACCAGAGAAGCGCAAGACAAATATATAAAACCACAACACTGGGTTAACAAACCGGTAACAGTGTGCTGACAACACAAGTCACCAGAGAAGCGCAAGACAAATATATAAAACCACAACACTGGGTTAACAACCTGGTAACAGTGTGCTGACAACACAAGTCACCAGAGAAGCGCAAGACAAATATATAAAACCACAACACTGGGTTAACAACCTGGTAACAGTGTGCTGACAACACAAGTCACCAGAGAAGCGCAAGACAAATATATAAAACCACAACACTGGGTTAACAACCTGGTAACAGTGTGCTGACAACACAAGTCACCAGAGAAGCGCAAGACAAATATATAAAACCACAACACTGGGTTAACAACCTGGTAACAGTGTGCTGACAACACAAGTCACCAGAGAAGCGCAAGACAAATATATAAAACCACAACACTGGGTTAACAACCTGGTAACAGTGTGCTGACAACACAAGTCACCAGAGAAGCGCAAGACAAATATATAAAACCACAACACTGGGTTAACAACCTGGTAACAGTGTGCTGACAACACAATCACGGGTAACACCTGGCAACATGTGCATACAACACACACTGGGTTAACAACCTGGTAACAGTGTGCTGACAACACAACACTGGGTTAGACAAATTGAAACAGTCGACAACACTGGGTTAACAACCTGGTAACAGTGTGCTGACAACACAACACCGGGTAATATACAACACATGGTTAACACTGGTAAGGCTGACAACACAACACTGGGTTAACAACCTGGTAACAGTGTGCTGACAACACAACACTGGGTTAACAACCTGGTAACAGTGTGCTGACAACACAACACTGGGTTAACAACCTGGTAACAGTGTGCTGACAACACAACACTGGGTTAACAACCTGCAACAGTGTGCTGAAACACAACACTGGGTTAACAACCTGGTAACAGTGTGCTGACAACACAACACTGGGTTAACAACCTGGTAACAGTGTGCTGACAACACAACACTGGGTTAACAACCTGGTAACAGTGTGCTGACAACACAACACTGGGTTAACAACCTGGTAACAGTGTGCTGACAACACAACACTGGGTTAACAACCTGGTAACAGTGTGCTGACAACACAACACTGGGTTAACAACCTGGTAACAGTGTGCTGACAACACTGGGTTAACAACCTGGTAACAGTGTGCTGACAACACTGGGTTAACAACCTGGTAACAGTGTGCTGACAACAAATGGGTTAACAACCTGGTAACAGTGTGCTGACAACACAACACTGGGTTAACAACCTGGTAACAGTGTGCTGACAACACAACACTGGGTTAACAACCTGGTAACAGTGTGCTGACAACACTGGGTTAACAACCTGGTAACAGTGTGCTGACAACACTGGGTTAACAACCTGGTAACAGTGTGCTGACAACACAACACTGGGTTAACAACCTGGTAACAGTGTGCTGACAACACGGGTTAACAACCTGGTAACAGTGTGCTGACAACAACCTGGGTTAACAACCTGGTAACAGTGTGCTGACAACACAACACTGGGTTAACAACCTGGTAACAGTGTGCTGACACACAACACTGGGTTAACAACCTGGTAACAGTGTGCTGACAACACAACACTGGGTTAACAACCTGGTAACAGTGTGCTGACAACACAACACTGGGTTAACAACCTGGTAACAGTGTGCTGACAACACAACACTGGGTTAACAACCTGGTAACAGTGTGCTGACAACACAACACTGGGTTAACAACCTGGTAACAGTGTGCTGACAACACAACACTGGGTTAACAACCTGGTAACAGTGTGCTGACAACACAACACTGGGTTAACAACCTGGTAACAGTGTGCTGACAACACTGGGTTAACAACCTGGTAACAGTGTGCTGACAACACAACACTGGGTTAACAACCGGTAACAGTGTGCTGCAACACAACACTGGTTAAACGAACAGTGCTGACAACACCTGGGTTAACAACCTGGTAACAGTGTGCTGACAACACAACACAGGTAACAACTAAACATTAAACTACAACACTGGGTTAACAACCTGGTAACAGTGTGCTGACAACACAAGTCACCAGAGAAGAGCAAGACAAATATATAAAACCACAACACTGGGTTAACAACCTGGTAACAGTGTGCTGACAACACAAGTCACCAGAGAAGCGCAAGACAAATATATAAAACCACAACACTGGGTTAACAACCTGGTAACAGTGTGCTGACAACACAAGTCACCAGAGAAGCGCAAGACAAATATATAAAACCACAACACTGGGTTAACAAACCGGTAACAGTGTGCTGACAACACAAGTCACCAGAGAAGCGCAAGACAAATATATAAAACCACAACACTGGGTTAACAACCTGGTAACAGTGTGCTGACAACACAAGTCACCAGAGAAGCGCAAGACAAATATATAAAACCACAACACTGGGTTAACAACCTGGTAACAGTGTGCTGACAACACAAGTCACCAGAGAAGCGCAAGACAAATATATAAAACCACAACACTGGGTTAACAACCTGGTAACAGTGTGCTGACAACACAAGTCACCAGAGAAGCGCAAGACAAATATATAAACCACAACACTGGGTTAACAACCTGGTAACAGTGTGCTGACAACACAAGTCACCAGAGAAGCGCAAGACAAATATATAAAACCACAACACTGGGTTAACAACCCGGTAACAGTGTGCTGACAACACAAGTCACCAGAGAAGCGCAAGACAAATATATAAAACCACAACACTGGGTTAACAACCTGGTAACAGTGTGCTGACAACACAAGTCACCAGAGAAGCGCAAGACAAATATATAAAACCACAACACTGGGTTAACAACCTGGTAACAGTGTGCTGACAACACAAGTCACCAGAGAAGCGCAAGACAAATATATAAAACCACAACACTGGGTTAACAACCCGGTAACAGTGTGCTGACAACACAAGTCACCAGAGAAGCGCAAGACAAATATATAAAACCACAACACTGGGTTAACAACCTGGTAACAGTGTGCTGACAACACAAGTCACTGAAAGCGCAAGACAAATATATAAACCACAACACTGGGTTAACAACCTGGTAACAGTGTGCTGAACACAAGCACAAAACGGGTTACAAGCCAACAGTGTGCGCACAACACTGGGTTAACAACCCGGTAACAGTGTGCTGACAACACAACACTGGGTTAACAACCTGGTAACAGTGTGCTGACAAACACACTGGGTTAACAACCTGGTAACAGTGTGCTGACAACACAACACTGGGTTAACAACCTGGTAACAGTGTGCTGACAACACAACACTGGGTTAACAACCTGGTAACAGAGTGCTGACAACACAACACTGGGTTAACAACCTGGTAACAGTGTGCTGACAACACAACACTGGGTTAACAACCTGGTAACAGTGTGCTGACAACACTGGGTTAACAACCTGGTAACAGTGTGCTGACAACACAACACTGGGTTAACAACCTGGTAACAGTGTGCTGACAACACAACACTGGGTTAACAACCTGGTAACAGTGTGCTGACAACACAACACTGGGTTAACAACCTGGTAACAGTGTGCTGACAACACAACACTGGGTTAACAACCTGGTAACAGTGTGCTGACAACACAACACTGGGTTAACAACCTGGTAACAGTGTGCTGACAACACAACACTGGGTTAACAACCTGGTAACAGTGTGCTGACAACACAACACTGGGTTAACAACCTGGTAACAGTGTGCTGACAACACAACACTGGGTTAACAACCTGGTAACAGTGTGCTGACAACACACACTGGGTTAACAACCTGGTAACAGTGTGCTGAACACACACTGGGTTAACAACCTGGTAACAGTGTGCTGACAACACAACACTGGGTTAACAACCTGGTAACAGTTTGCTGACAACACAACACTGGGTTAACAACCTGGTAACAGTGTGCTGACAACACAGTTAACAACTGAACTGTGCTGCACCTGTACAACCTGGTAACAGTGTGCTGACACACAACACTGGGTTAACAACCTGGTAACAGTGTGCTGACAACACAACACTGGGTTAAAACCTGGTAACAGTGTGCTGACAACACAACACTGGGTTAACAACCTGGTAACAGTGTGCTGACAACACAACACTGGGTTAACAACCCGGTAACAGTGTGCTGACAACACAACACTGGGTTAACAACCTGGTAACAGTGTGCTGACAACACAACACTGGGTTAACAACCTGGTAACAGTGTGCTGACAACACAACACTGGGTTAACAACCTGGTAACAGTGTGCTGACAACACTGGGTTAACAACCTGGTAACAGTGTGCTGACAACACAACACTGGGTTAACAACCTGGTAACAGTGTGCTGACAACACTGGGTTAACAACCTGGTAACAGTGTGCTGACAACACACCACTGGGTTAACAACCTGGTAACAGTGTGCTGACAACACTGGGTTAACAACCTGGTAACAGTGTGCTGACAACACAACACTGGGTTAACAACCTGGTAACAGTGTGCTGACAACACTGGGCTAACAACCTGGTAACAGTGTGCTGACAACACAACACTGGGTTAACAACCTGGTAACAGTGTGCTGACAACACTGGGTTAACAACCTGGTAACAGTGTGCTGCACATAACAACCTAAGTTGCACACTGGGTTAACAACCTGGTAACAGTGTGCTGACAACACAACACTGGGTTAACAACCTGGTAACAGTGTGCTGACAACACAACACTGGGTTAACAACCTGGTAACAGTGTGCTGACAACACAACACTGGGTTAACAACCTGGTAACAGTGTGCTGACAACACAACACTGGGTTAACAACCTGGTAACAGTGTGCTGACAACACAACACTGGGTTAACAACCTGGTAACAGTGTGCTGACAACACAACACTGGGTTAACAACCTGGTAACAGTGTGCTGACAACACAACACTGGGTTAACAACCTGATAACAGTGTGCTGACAACACTGGGTTAACAACCTGGTAACAGTGTGCTGACAACACTGGGTTAACAACCTGGTAACAGTGTGCTGACAACACAACACTGGGTTAACAACCTGGTAACAGTGTGCTGACAACACAACACTGGGTTAACAACCTGGTAACAGTGTGCTGACAACACAACACTGGGTTAACAACCTGGTAACAGTGTGCTGACAACACAACACTGGGTTAACAACCTGGTAACAGTGTGCTGACAACACAACACTGGGTTAACAACCTGGTAACAGTGTGCTGACAACACAACACTGGGTTAACAACCTGGTAACAGTGTGCTGACAACACAACACTGGGTTAACAACCTGGTAACAGTGTGCTGACAACACAACACTGGGTTAACAACCTGGTAACAGTGTGCTGACAACACAACACTGGGTTAACAACCTGGTAACAGTGTGCTGACAACACAACACTGGGTTAACAACCTGGTAACAGTGTGCTGACAACACAACACTGGGTTAACAACCTGGTAACAGTGTGCTGACAAAAGAAGAAGTACATGGTTACTTAAACAACAAAAAATCAGGTTCTTTGCGAACTATAGCATTTCAGCTTCTATTACTAGCTTTTAAAAATGTATGAGTATCCTACCCTCTGTATCTTGAAATGTTTCAGGTCCAGTCCCTGGCATGTAAAAGGTTGCCCACCTCATATACATTCGTCAAGAAACATTTCAAGTTAGGAAATATTGATAAACTACGGCTCTGTCATGTTACACAATTACCGCCCAGCAGTACACAACACGACCCAAAACGACCTGGAGGAGAACGATAGAGCAAGAGCTGAAGGAAATGAATCATAGCTGGAACACAATACAGAGGAGGGCCATGAACAGGGAAGAATGGTGTACGTTTGTTGTGCCCTAAACGCCAAGGGCGTAACAGGCTAAAGAGAGAGAGAGAGAGAGAGTACACAACAACGAGCACTACTATTAAGAAGAAATGGTTTCAATGCCAAAAGTCGCACACGTAAACGGTGGAGCTCACAAATATCAGAGACGGTAGGAAACACAATATGCGAGGCACACTCGTGGGAACTTGCTAGAACTCTTTGCATAGTCTGAACGCTGAAATGCACAACGGGAATAGTCAGGTTCAATTTCAATTTGGAATATCTTCATTGCACTCCGGACATGTTCATAGTAAAAAGTAAAGGAACCCTTTCATACCTCGTGGTACATAGGGCAGTACAGTGTTAGGCCTGTATTGTTCATTGACCATCGGCACATGATGGGTGATGTGGTCAGCATCACGCCGGCCGCCTTACTTTCCCAGAGCATGTCTGGTACCCAGTTAAAGCTGAGTCGACCTGAGAGCCGTAGCGGTCGGGAAAATTCAACTCCCACTGCGGGAGTTGAGCCCAGACCACCAGCCTTGAGAAGCGAGTTCACTAACAACTACGCTACCGCGGCTCTCGGGACATGTTCATAAGTGCTCCGATCTCCTTTGCATTATCTCCAACAGCGTCCAGCGACTGGACGTACCAGTTCGATTTTGATTGATGAGCCTACTAATATACCTGTTGTGCTGTTCCTTTCTTGCTACTCCAATATTCACCCCCTGCTCTTGCAATCTTGTAGTTCACATGGATTGGTTTAAATAAAAATCGTCTTTGCGGTTACACTATAAGGGCGTTCAAGATGTCAGCTCTATCCATAGAAATAATCAATATATAGATAAACTACGGATGTTCAAATTCTTAACGTAACTTAGGATTATAAATATTAGGGTCGATAATTTTGATTTTCTCACTTTATCAGTTAGAAGTGATTATATCCCTTACAAAGTTCGTAATATATTGGCTTCCGTCGGAAGAAACTAACACACACAATTGTCAAGGGATATCCTTACGACAGGAAACAAACTGATACTTTTTTTAAAAGAAATGTAATCATTGGGACATCGTCATGATTATAGCAATTAGCAGGGGCGGCTCGCCATTAAGGGCCAGTGGGGCCCGGCCCACTAAAACCGAAAGGGGAATAACTTCCCGGAATAGACAAATAATAGTAAATACTCTAAAAACCATGATTTTTCCAAAATTTTTGTCTGGCCCCACAAAGAAAAATGATCACGAGCCGCCACTGGCAATTAGTATAACAAAGAGACGTGACACATTGATCAAAACCTTATTTCCTGTGTGATCTACTATGAACCTGCATTCCCGTAGTTCTAATGTATACATTCTCTTCCAAGAGTAATGATGAAGCTGGGAAAGTGTGTCTTGCTTATATCTATAAGAATTCATTATTCTTCTTTTAGTAGGGTACTAGCTGTAGTTACCATGTTGATCGTTCTTTCAACTTATGCTAGCTACGATATTCCATGCTTGAGTCTTTTGCCCTTAATAATATCAATGTTAGTTGTGCAGCGTTGTCTCTGTTCTACACTATCCTGCACGTATGCTTGGTTGGTGTAGTATCTTTACTGGAATGTAGTGACAGGAAGTCAAGCAGGGGCGGCTCGTCATTAAGTGCTAGTGGGGCCCGACCCCACCAAAAATCGAAAGGGGATAACTTCCCGGATTAGACAAATAATAGTAAATACTCCAAAACCATGATTTTTCCGAAAATATGTGTCTGGCCCCACCAAGAAAAGTTACCACGAGCCGCCACTGAGGTCAAGCATATATCTCAACTTCACAATGAGAGATAGCTAGTGCAGCCGATGACTACATGTATGCCTTCAGCAGGAAAACGCTCATATTCTGATCGTATTATCGTGTGGATGTCAAGTTCGAAATCCATTACATTTATAACCAATTGATTAAACAAGAGGACAAGAAGTCGCTGCTCAAGATGTAGCTGGAAGTGTTCTAACAAGTAGGGGATAGCTAAAATTGTTCTTACATGTAGGGAGATACCTGAAAGTGTTCTAACACGTAGGGGGATCACTAAAATTGTTCTTACATGTAGGGAGATACCTGAAAGTGTTCTTACATGTAGGGAGATACCTGAAAGTGTTCTAACATGTAGGGAGATACCTGAAAGTGTTCTAACACGTAGGGGGATCACTAAAATTGTTCTTACATGTAGGGAGATACCTGAAAGTGTTCTTACATGTAGGGAGATACCTGAAAGTGTTCTAACACGTAGGGGGATCACTAAAATTGTTCTTACATGTAGGGAGATACCTGAAAGTGTTCTAACACGTAGGGGGATCACTAAAATTGTTCTTACATGTAGGGAGATACCTGAAAGTGTTCTTACATGTAGGGAGATACCTGAAAGTGTTCTAACATGTAGGGAGATACCTGAAAGTGTTCTAACACGTAGGGGATCACTAAAATTGTTCTTACATGTAGGAGATACCTGAAAGTGTTCTAACACGTAGGGGATCACTAAAATTGTTCTTACACGTAGGAGATACCTGAAAGTGTTCTTACATGTAGGAGATACCTGAAAGTGTTCTAACATGTAGGAGATACCTGAAAGTGTTCTAACACGTAGGGGATCACTAAAATTGTTCTTACATGTAGGAGATACCTGAAAGTGTTCTAACACGTAGGGGATCACTAACATTGTTCTTACACGTAGGAGAATACCTGAAAGTGCTCTAACATGTAGGGAGATCACTAAAATTGCTCTAACATGTAGGGAGATACCTGAAAGTGTTCTAACACGTAGGGGGATCACTAAAATTGTTCTTACATGTAGGGAGATACCTGAAAGTGTTCTAACACGTAGGGGGATCACTAAAATTGTTCTTACACGTAGGGAGATACCTGAAAGTGTTCTTACATGTAGGGAGATACCTGAAAGTGTTCTAACATGTAGGGAGATACCTGAAAGTGTTCTAACACGTAGGGGGATCACTAAAATTGTTCTTACATGTAGGGAGATACCTGAAAGTGTTCTAACACGTAGGGGGATCACTAAAATTGTTCTTACACGTAGGGAGATACCTGAAAGTGCTCTAACATGTAGGGAGATCACTAAAATTGCTCTAACATGTAGGGAGATACCTGAAAGTGTTCTAACATGTAGGGAGATACCTGAAAGTGTTCTAACATGTAGGGAGATACCTGAAAGTGTTCTAACATGTAGGGAGATACCTGAAAGTGTTCTAACATGTAGGGAGATGGGGGATCACTAAAACTGTTCTAATGTGTATGGGGATAGTTAATAGTGTTCTAACACTTAAGGGGTAGTTAAACGTGTTCTAACCTAACACGTAGTGAACTATCTAAAAGTGTTTGAACACGTAGTGAACTATCTAAAAGTGTTTGAACACGTAGGGGACTAGCTGAAAGTTATTGAACACGTAGGAGGCTAGCTGAAAGTTATTGAGCACGTAGGAGGCTAGCTGAACGTAAGAGGCTAGCTAAATATGTTCAAACACGTAGGCGGCTAACTGAAAGTTATTGAAGACGTAAGAGGATAGCTAAATATGTTCAAACACGTAGGATGCTAGCTGGAAGTTATTGAGCACGTAGGAGCCTAGCTGAAAGTGATCTAACACGTAGGAGGCTAACTAAATATGTTCAAACACGTAGGATGCTAGTTGGAAGTTATTGAGCACGTAGGAGCCTAGCTGAAAGTGATCTAACACGTAGGAGACTAGCTGAAAGTTATTAAACACGTAGGAGGCTAACTAAAGGTTATTGAACACGTAAGAGGATAGCTAAATATGTTCAAACACGTAGGAGTCTAGCTAAAAGGTATTGAACACGTAGGAGGCTAACTAAATATGTTCAAACACGTAAGAGGCTAACTAAATATGTTCAAACACGTAGGAGGCTAACTAAATATGTTCAAACACGTAGGAGGCTAACTAAATATGTTCAAACACGTAGGAGGCTAACTAAATATGTTCAAACACGTAGGAGGCTAACTAAATATGTTCAAACACGTAGGAGTCTAGCTAAAAGTTATTGAACACGTAAGAGGCTAGCTAAATATGTTCAAACACGTAGGAGACTAGCTGAAAGTTATTGAACACGTAGGAGGCTAACTAAATATGTTTAAACACGTAAGAGGCTAACTAAATATGTTCAAACACGTAAGAGTCTATCTAAATATGTTCAAACACGTAGGAGACTAGCTGAAAGTTATTGAACACGTAGGAGGCTAACTAAATATGTTCAAACACGTAAGAGGCTAACTAAATATGTTCAAACACGTAAGAGTCTATCTAAATATGTTCAAACACGTAGGAGACTAGCTGAAAGTTATTGAACACGTAAGAGGCTAGCTAAATATGTTCAAACACGTAAGAGGCTAACTAAATATGTTCAAACACGTAAGAGTCTATCTAAATATGTTCAAACACGTAGGAGGTAGCTGAAAGTTATACAGTAAGGGCACAAGAAGTTCAAACGAATGAGCTAACTAACTATGTTCAAGTGCAGTAAGAGTCTATACTAAATATGTTTAATAGAGATTAGCTGAAAGTTATAAATGCATAATGAGGAGCTAGAGTATCTGTTGAAGTAGAGGTAACCATGATGTTCAAACCGAAGTCTATCATAATATTCGCAATCGTAGCATTGCTACGTAGTTCTAGCAAATGCAGACCTACTCCTAGTCTACTAATCTCATCGTTCATAGCATCTATATTACCTCAATGAGTTATCCTTATTAACTTACTGTGATATTGAAGTCTATTATAACAAACCAATATGTTATACTGTGCTTCTATACAAACCATTCATGTTGATACTGAGCTTTTACAACATTAGTGTCATAAACAAACCATTATGTTGTACTGTGCTTTTCATATAACAAACCATTATGTTGACGTTTCATTAAAAACCATTATGTTGTACTGTGCTTTTCATATAACAAACCATTATGTTGTACTTCTTATATACAAACCATATTGACTGTCTTTTCTATATAACAAACCATTATGTTGTACTGTGCTTTTCATATAACAAACCATTATGTTGTACTGTGCTTTTCATATAACAAACCATTATGTTGTACTGTGCTTTTCATATAACAAACCATTATGTTGTACTGTGCTTTCATATAACAAACCATTATGTTGTACTGTGCTTTTCATATAACAAACCATTATGTTGTAATCTATTAAAACTTGTTGTATTCTTTTCATATAACAAACCATTATGTTGTACTGTGCTTTTCATATAACAAACCATTATGTTGTACTGTGCTTTTCATATAACAAACCATTATGTTGTACTGTGCTTTTCATATAACAAACCATTATGTTGTACTGTGCTTTTCATATAACAAACCATTATGTTGTACTGTGCTTTCATATAACAAACCATTATGTTGTACTGTGCTTTTCATATAACAAACCATTATGTTGTACTGTGCTTTTCATATAACAAACCATTATGTTGTACTGTGCTTTTCATATAACAAACCATTATGTTGTACTGTGCTTTTCATATAACAAACCATTATGTTGTACTGTGCTTTCATATAACAAACCATTATGTTGTACTGTGCTTTTCATATAACAAACCATTATGTTGTACTGTGCTTTTCATATAACAAACCATTATGTTGTACTGTGCTTTTCATATAACAAACCATTATGTTGTACTGTGCTTTCATATAACAAACCATTATGTTGTACTGTGCTTTTCATATAACAAACCATTATGTTGTACTGTGCTTTTCATATAACAAACCATTATGTTGTACTGTGCTTTTCATATAACAAACCATTATGTTGTACTGTGCTTTTCATATAACAAACCATTATGTTGTACTGTGCTTTTCATATAACAAACCATTATGTTGTACTGTGCTTTTCATATAACAAACCATTATGTTGTACTGTGCTTTTCATATAACAAACCATTATGTTGTACTGTGCTTTTCATATAACAAACCATTATGTTGTACTGTGCTTTTCATATAACAAACCATTATGTTGTACTGTGCTTTTCATATAACAAACCATTATGTTGTACTGTGCTTTTCATATAACAAACCATTATGTTGTACTGTGCTTTTCATATAACAAACCATTATGTTGTACTGTGCTTTTCATATAACAAACCATTATGTTGTACTGTGCTTTTCATATAACAAACCATTATGTTGTACTGTGCTTTTCATATAACAAACCATTATGTTGTACTGTGCTTTTCATATAACAAACCATTATGTTGTACTGTGCTTTTCATATAACAAACCATTATGTTGTACTGTGCTTTTCATATAACAAACCATTATGTTGTACTGTGCTTTTCATATAACAAACCATTATGTTGTACTGTGCTTTTCATATAACAAACCATTATGTTGTACTGTGCTTTTCTTATAACAAACCATTATGTTGTACTGTGCTTTCATATAACAAACCATTATGTTGTACTGTGCTTTTCATATAACAAACCATTATGTTGTACTGTGCTTTTCATATAACAAACCATTATGTTGTACTGTGCTTTTCATATAACAAACCATTATGTTGTACTGTGCTTTTCATATAACAAACCATTATGTTGTACTGTGCTTTTCATATAACAAACCATTATGTTGTACTGTGCTTTTCATATAACAAACCATTATGTTGTACTGTGCTTTTCATATAACAAACCATTATGTTGTACTGTGCTTTTCATATAACAAACCATTATGTTGTACTGTGCTTTTCATATAACAAACCATTATGTTGTACTGTGCTTTTCATATAACAAACCATTATGTTGTACTGTGCTTTTCATATAACAAACCATTATGTTGTACTGTGCTTTTCATATAACAAACCATTATGTTGTACTGTGCTTTTCATATAACAAACCATTATGTTGTACTGTGCTTTTCATATAACAAACCATTATGTTGTACTGTGCTTTTCATATAACAAACCATTATGTTGTACTGTGCTTTCATATAACAAACCATTATGTTGTACTGTGCTTTTCATATAACAAACCATTATGTTGTACTGTGCTTTTCATATAACAAACCATTATGTTGTACTGTGCTTTTCATATAACAAACCATTATGTTGTAATGTGCTTTTCATATAACAAACCATTATGTTGTACTGTGCTTTCATATAACAAACCATTATGTTGTACTGTGCTTTTCATATAACAAACCATTATGTTGTACTGTGCTTTTCATATAACAAACCATTATGTTGTACTGTGCTTTTCATATAACAAACCATTATGTTGTACTGTGCTTTTCATATAACAAACCATTATGTTGTACTGTGCTTTTCATATAACAAACCATTATGTTGTACTGTGCTTTTCATATAACAAACCATTATGTTGTACTGTGCTTTCATATAACAAACCATTATGTTGTACTGTGCTTTTCATATAACAAACCATTATGTTGTACTGTGCTTTTCATATAACAAACCATTATGTTGTACTGTGCTTTTCATATAACAAACCATTATGTTGTACTGTGCTTTTCATATAACAAACCATTATGTTGTACTGTGCTTTTCATATAACAAACCATTATGTTGTACTGTGCTTTTCATATAACAAACCATTATGTTGTACTGTGCTTTTCATATAACAAACCATTATGTTGTACTGTGCTTTTCATATAACAAACCATTATGTTGTACTGTGCTTTTCATATAACAAACCATTATGTTGTACTGTGCTTTTCATATAACAAACCATTATGTTGTACTGTGCTTTTCATATAACAAACCATTATGTTGTACTGTGCTTTTCATATAACAAACCATTATGTTGTACTGTGCTTTTCATATAACAAACCATTATGTTGTACTGTGCTTTTCATATAACAAACCATTATGTTGTACTGTGCTTTTCATATAACAAACCATTATGTTGTACTGTGCTTTTCATATAACAAACCATTATGTTGTACTGTGCTTTCATATAACAAACCATTATGTTGTACTGTGCTTTTCATATAACAAACCATTATGTTGTACTGTGCTTTTCATATAACAAACCATTATGTTGTACTGTGCTTTTCATATAACAAACCATTATGTTGTACTGTGCTTTTCATATAACAAACCATTATGTTGTACTGTGCTTTTCATATAACAAACCATTATGTTGTACTGTGCTTTTCATATAACAAACCATTATGTTGTACTGTGCTTTTCATATAACAAACCATTATGTTGTACTGTGCTTTTCATATAACAAACCATTATGTTGTACTGTGCTTTTCATATAACAAACCATTATGTTGTACTGTGCTTTTCTATAACAAACCATTATGTTGTACTGTGCTTTTCATATAACAAACCATTATGTTGTACTGTGCTTTTCATATAACAAACCATTATGTTGTACTGTGCTTTTCATATAACAAACCATTATGTTGTACTGTGCTTTTCATATAACAAACCATTATGTTGTACTGTGCTTTTCATATAACAAACCATTATGTTGTACTGTGCTTTTCATATAACAAACCATTATGTTGTACTGTGCTTTTCATATAACAAACCATTATGTTGTACTGTGCTTTCATATAACAAACCATTATGTTGTACTGTGCTTTTCATATAACAAACCATTATGTTGTACTGTGCTTTTCATATAACAAACCATTATGTTGTACTGTGCTTTTCATATAACAAACCATTATGTTGTACTGTGCTTTTCATATAACAAACCATTATGTTGTACTGTGCTTTTCATATAACAAACCATTATGTTGTACTGTGCTTTTCATATAACAAACCATTATGTTGTACTGTGCTTTTCATATAACAAACCATTATGTTGTACTGTGCTTTTCATATAACAAACCATTATGTTGTACTGTGCTTTTCATATAACAAACCATTATGTTGTACTGTGCTTTTCATATAACAAACCATTATGTTGTACTGTGCTTTTCATATAACAAACCATTATGTTGTACTGTGCTTTTCATATAACAAACCATTATGTTGTACTGTGCTTTTCATATAACAAACCATTATGTTGTACTGTGCTTTTCATATAACAAACCATTATGTTGTACTGTGCTTTTCTATAACAAACCATTATGTTGTACTGTGCTTTTCATATAACAAACCATTATGTTGTACTGTGCTTTTCATATAACAAACCATTATGTTGTACTGTGCTTTTCATATAACAAACCATTATGTTGTACTGTGCTTTTCATATAACAAACCATTATGTTGTACTGTGCTTTTCATATAACAAACCATTATGTTGTACTGTGCTTTTACATGTACATAAAAACCATTATGTTGTACTGTGCTTTTCATATAACAAACCATTATGTTGTACTGTGCTTTTCATATAACAAACCATTATGTTGTACTGTGCTTTTCTATATAACAAACCATTATGTTGTACTGTGCTTTTCATATAACAAACCATTATGTTGTACTGTGCTTTTCATATAACAAACCATTATAGTTATAACTGTGCTTTTCATATAACAAACCATTATGTTGTACTGTGCTTTTCATATAACAAAACATTATGTTGTACTGTGCTTTTCATATAACAAACCATTATGTTGTACTGTGCTTTTCATATAACAAACCATTATGTTGTACTGTGCTTTTCATATAACAAACCATTATGTTGTACTGTGCTTTTCATATAACAAACCATTATGTTGTACTGTGCTTTCATATAACAAACCATTATTTGTACTGTGCTTTCATATAACAAATCCATTATGTTGTACTGTGCTTTTCATATAACAAACCATTATGTTGTACTGTGCTTTTCATATAACAAACCATTATGTTGTACTGTGCTTTTCATATAACAAACCATTATGTTGTACTGTGCTTTTCATATAACAAACCATTATGTTGTACTGTGCTTTTCATATAACAAACCATTATGTACTGTGCTTATATAACAAACATTATGTTGACTGGCTTTTCATATAACAAACCATTATGTTGTACTGTGCTTTTCATATAACAAACCATTATGTTGTACTGTGCTTTTCATATAACAAACCATTATGTTGTACTGTGCTTTCATATAACAAACCATTATGTTGTACTGTGCTTTTCATATAACAAACCATTATGTTGTACTGTGCTTTTCATATAACAAACCATTATGTTGTACTGTGCTTTTCATATAACAAACCATTATGTTGTACTGTGCTTTTCATATAACAAACCATTATGTTGTACTGTGCTTTTCATATAACAAACCATTATGTTGTACTGTGCTTTTCATATAACAAACCATTATGTTGTACTGTGCTTTTCATATAACAAACCATTATGTTGTACTGTGCTTTTCATAAAAACATTATAATGCTTTAAAACAAACATTATGTTGTACTGTGCTTTTCATATAACAAACCATTATGTTGTACTGTGCTTTTTCTTTATAACAAACCATTATGTTGTACTGTGCTTTTCATATAACAAACCATTATGTTGTACTGTGCTTTTCATATCTTGATGGAAGAACCGAATTAAACTAAACATCTGTGGTGGACAGCCAACGCTCTCAAGTATCCTGAATAGTCCGTCTCTATTGGTGTTATATGTTTTACTAAGGTCAATGGAACCAATAGAGAGTGACGTGTTTCTCTCTGCATTTTTCTGGTATCGGCCTCATTGAGAAGACTGAGTCTAAAGTCTACAATTTTTACACGGAACACGCACTGCGACACATGGTAACCATGTTAGCCAGCTTTCACTCACTGAGACACATGGTAACCATGTTAGCCAGCTTTCACGCACTGCGACACATGGTAACCATGTTAGCCAGCTTTCACGCACTGAGACACATGGTAACCATGTTAGCCAGCTTTCACACACTGAGACACATGGTAACTATGTTAGCCAGCTTTCACGCACTGAGACACATGGTAACCATGTTAGCTAGCTTTCACGCACTGAGACACATGGTAACCATGTTAGCCAGCTTTCACGCACTGAGACACATGGTAACTATGTTAGCCAGCTTTCACGCACTGAGACACATGGTAACCATGTTAGCCAGCTTTCACGCACTGAGACACATGGTAACCATGTTAGACAGCTTTCACGCACTGAGACACATGGTAACCATGTTAGACAGCTTTCACGCACTGAGACACATGGTAACCATGTTAACCAGCTTTCACGCACTGAGACACATGGTAACTATGTTAGCCAGCTTTCACGCACTGAGACACATGGTAACTATGTTAGCTAGCTTTCACGCACTGAGACACATGGTAACCATGTTAGACAGCTTTCACGCACTGAGACACATGGTAACTATGTTAGCCAGCTATCACGCACTGAGACACATGGTAACTATGTTAGCCAGCTTTCACACACTGAGACACATGGTAACTATGTTAGCTAGCTTTCACGCACTGAGACACATGGTAACCATGTTAGCCAGCTTTCACACACTGAGACACATGGTAACCATGTTAGACAGCTTTCACACACTGAGACACATGGTAACCATGTTAACCAGCTTTCACGCACTGAGACACATGGTAACCATGTTAACCAGCTTTCACACACTGAGACACATGGTAACCATGTTAGCCAGCTTTCACACACTGAGACACATGGTAACTATGTTAGCCAGCTTTCACGCACTGAGACACATGGTAACCATGTTAACCAGCTTTCACGCACTGAGACACATGGTAACCATGTTAACCAGCTTTCACGCACTGAGACACATGGTAACCATGTTAGCCAGCTTTCACACACTGAGACACATGGTAACCATGTTAGCCAGCTTTCACGCACTGAGACACATGGTAACCATGTTAGCCAGCTTTCACGCACTGAGACACATGGTAACCATGTTAGCCAGCTTTCACGCACTGAGACACATGGTAACCATGTTAGCTAGCTTTCACGCACTGAGACACATGGTAACTATGTTAGACAGCTTTCACGCACTGAGACACATGGTAACCATGTTAGCCAGCTTTCACTCACTGAGACACATGGTAACCATGTTAGCTAGCTTTCACGCACTGAGACACATGGTAACCATGTTAGCCAGCTTTCACGCACTGAGACACATGGTAACTATGTTAGACAGCTTTCACGCACTGAGACACATGGTAACTATGTTAGCTAGCTTTCACACACTGAGACACATGGTAACCATGTTAGCCAGCTTTCACTCACTGAGACACATGGTAACCATGTTAACCAGCTTTCACACACTGAGACACATGGTAACCATGTTAGCTAGCTTTCACGCACTGAGACACATGGTAACTATGTTAGACAGCTTTCACACACTGAGACACATGGTAACTATGTTAGACAGCTTTCACACACTGAGACACATGGTAACTATGTTAGCCAGCTTTCACGCACTGAGACACATGGTAACCATGTTAGCTAGCTTTCACGCACTGAGACACATGGTAACCATGTTAGCTAGCTTTCACGCACTGAGACACATGGTAACCATGTTAGACAGCTTTCACGCACTGAGACACATGGTAACTATGTTAGACAGCTTTCACGCACTGAGACACATGGTAACTATGTTAGCCAGCTTTCACGCACTGAGACACATGGTAACCATGTTAGCCAGCTTTCACGCACTGAGACACATGGTAACCCTGTTAGCCAGCTTTTTTAATCTGTCCAAGAGGACAAGTGAGTATAATTTTCTCACACTATTTTACTAATTTAAAGAAGAAGATGGAAATATGTTGGGCATACATTGAGAAGAAATTAAAACAGTAACAAAGCAAGCATTAAAGTGGGGGGCAAATGGTTCAAGAAAGAGATGACGCCCTAGGAGAACCATGAAACAAAAAAATTTCTGAGAGAGGCAAGAAATATCGGACTCAATTCCAAGGATGAGGTTGAGCGAGTTACCCAGGACAAAGCGGTATGGAGAAATTACTTGCAGGTCCTATGTAACGTTGTACGAGAGGAATATATATATATATATATTATTGTTTAAATAATTGTTGATTAATTTGTTCATCTCTATATTGTAGAAATACTGATTGTTTGAGACTAAATTATGATCGATATTAAACATAAATAATCGATACAGATTAGAACTGTTCACGAAACATAGTAAGCAGAGATGGGTCTTCTAACCTTAAAGAGAAACAAAAAGTAGACGTTAATTGAAAGACAAGTAACACACACTGATTTGGCCATCATTCTGGTCTCTGAGCCCGTAATAAAACGGCAAGCCACCAATCGATCAGCTGACCCAGTCAACGCACTAACTCGTGCGATAAGTCTAAAAATAACTCGCTGGCAACATAGCTTGGCTGTGTGGCTAGGCTAAACTAGAATGTTAGGCTAGGCTGTGTCGATTGTGCGGGGCAACTAATCTCGCCAGCAAGTAACACATCTAGCGAGCTGTATTCAAGCCAGCAGACGAGCTGCCATATTATTTCTGGCCGTTTCTGAGAGTTCTGACTGTTGTTTCATGAACGTGTGTGTAGTTTCATTAGTTCTTGTTAGTTACTAGTAACATATTATATCTGTTAAATAACCTATACAAAACAAGTGATTACTTTTGATTATGATATGTGAATAGTTAATTGCGTTGTTTTTATTTAGCTAGCATGTTACTTCGTCTGCTTTAATCTAGTAAGTCACGTGTCTGGTGTTTGGCACGCCCACAGGAGGTTGACGTATTTACTTACTTTAGAAGTTTTCGTTCTGGATTACAAAATAGGCACCAACGACATGTGCCCCCGTGGCTTGGCGAATATGGCAACAACACATTCTACAGAACTGCCCCCAGTATGCAGACCTGAGAGGAAAGAGGTGGCCCACTTACACCAGCATCCAAGACAAACTGTATAGCGTGGCTGATAACCTGAGGCAGACGGCTGCCTTTATTAGAGAATCCGAAATCCCAATCTAGTGAGAACGCAGAAGAAGGATTATTTTACTGAACATACTTCACTGATCAGCTTTTGTATATATCAATGAACTCTGACTTATAGGGTTTACTGTGCAACAAGAAACGAACGTCCTCACTACACCATGCACGTCCTTAAATGGCATCGGCCAAAAGGCCTTCATCGGGAACATTAGACACGTAGTGAAAAAAAAAAGCAATCCACATTGGTAACAGTGAATGGAACAATTAAGGAGCTTTCAAATATGAAGTCACTCGCTCTATATGAATCGGAAACATAGCGGATGAGAAAGCAATATATCGAGAGACTTCTTCTTCTTTTGTCGTCACACTGCTACCGGGTTGTTGCCCAGTGTTGTGGTTTTCTGTTTTTGTCTTGCGCTGTTCTGGTGGCTTGGGTGATTGTTATTTTTGCTCTTTGACAGGATTCTGCTATGCCATCTAACCATCTTTTTCGTGGTCTTCCTCTCGCCTTCTTTCCTGATGTTCTGTTGTAGAAGACTTTGTATACTGTGGAGTTTGGATGCATTCTCATTAAGTGGCCAAACCACTTCATTCTTTGTTTCTCAATGTAATTCAAGCAAGGTTCTGTGCCAACTGTCTTTCTTATGCTGATGTTGGTGACTCTGTCTTTTCTGGTGTTGTTGGTAACTTTTCGCAGGCATCGCATTTCCTATGTCGTTATTTTTAGTGCCTGGGATTTGCTCATTGTCCATGTTTGGCTCTGGTAACACAAAGTAGGTATGAAAATGCTGTTGATCATCTGTTGTTTAGCTGTCAGTGAAATTTTTGGGTGCCTTATCAATGGGGCTAGCTGGTAGGTTACAGCATTTGCTTTTTCAACTCTAGCCTCTATATCTCCATCTAATCTTTTGTGAATATGCTTCCTAAGTATTTGAATTCTTTCACTTGGTTTATTTTAGTGCCATTGATATAGATGTCTAGTTTATTATGTTTTCTTCCCATATTCATTGTTTCTGTTTTAGTGTTGTTGATTTTCATGTCATGGTTTATACAATCGAGAGACTAGTTTTCATAAATAGGTAGATATGTCACTAAAGGGTTTCGGCAAAAGGGCATTCATCATAAAGTTAAAACACCAAGGGAACAAAACATAGCTCAACCATGACAACAGGGAATAACCTTGACAATGGACAATAACATGATGTAAAGCTAATGTTGGATGAACGTCTCATCGGCAGAGCACTTACACATAAGCTTCAACGACGCCTTAATGAAAATTAACAACCTGATTCACCATCCACTTCTGATAGTCGGCATTCACTTCACGACTATTCGACAAAGAGCAAGTTCAGAAGACTAACGATAGACGGTTTTGGACGGCAGGACACTTGTCTCCCGGTTTCATGGTTTTTTTTACACGTGGTTAAATCAGACAGGGAGATAAATAAACTAACACTCCAGCAAAGCTACATGAATATATGGAGGTAACAGTTGGCTTGGACAGAAACTGCAGAAATTGGTTCTAGACAGATTCCCATGTAGAGACTAAAACCTAATTGATGAGACTTCATCATTCATACTAATGGTTTTGTGGATCAAGGAGTACGATCTGGATAGGCATATACTGCACACAGTGGCGGCTCGTCATTAAGCGCCTGTAGGGCTGGGCCCTACCAAAAAAAATATGTAACGTGTATTTACTATTTTATAAAATAAAACATAACCTAATCCAAAACCATGATTTCCCCGAAAATTTGTGTCTGGCCTCACAAACAAAAATGATCAGGAGCCGCCACTGACTGCACAGCTACCTGCTGTCTCTGGGTCTATTTCGTTGCCGGCAGGACAGAAAGCCACGAACGTAATGTTAATAACAGATTCGATGAGTATGCTTAGGATGATATATGCAGAGAAGCTTCATACTGGATACATAAACAGCCTCCAGTAGTTCCTCAAGAAACTGCCTTTGCTTTACACATTGAAGAGAAATGAAATAATAGATGCAGTCGCTAGTGGACACGTGCCATGGAAGTTCCGGGGTTCTAGACCAGCTTGGATCTAACATTCTTGGTGGGCACACGGTTGGATTACAAGAAACCCTGATCCTATACTTGGTGGGCACACAGTTGGATTACAAGAAACCCTGATCCTATACTTGGTAGCGCACGGCTGGATTACAAGAAACCCTGATCCTATACTTAGTGGGCACACAGTTGGATTACAAGAATTCCTGATCCTATACTTGGTAGCGCACGGCTGGATTATAAGAAGCCCTGATCCTATACTTGGTAGCGCATGGCTGGATTATAAGAAACCCTGATCCTATACTTGGTGTGCACGCGGCTGGATTACAAGAAACCCTGATCCTATACTTGGTGGGCACAGAGTTAGATTATAAGAAACCCTGATCGTATACTTGGTGGGCGCATGGCTGGATTATAAGAAGCCCTGATCCTATACTTGATAGGCACACAGTTGAATTACAAGAATTCCTGATCCTATACTTGGTGGGCGCATGGCTGGATTACAAGAAGCCCTGATCCTATACTTGGTGTGCACGCGGCTGGATTACAAGAAGCCCTGATCCTATACTTGGTGGGCACACGGCTGGATTACAAGAAACCCTGATCCTATACTTGGTGGGCACACGGCTGGATTACAAGAAACCCTGATCCTATACTTGATGGGCACACAGTTGAATTACAAGAATTCCTGATCCTATACTTGGTGTGCACACAGTTAGATTACAAGAAACAGTGATCCTATACTTGGTGTGCACACAGTTAGATTACAAGAAACAGTGATCCTATATTTGGTGTGTACACAGTTAGGTTACAAGAAACAGTGATCCTATATTTGGTGGGTACACAATTAAATTACAAGAAACCCCGATCCTATAATTGGCGGCATCCATTGCAAGTAAGAGAAGTTTGAACAAAACAAACACAATAAATACCATATACTTCACAGACGTGGAAACAGAATCAGATATATTGAATCGACCGGCTGAAATGATTTTAAGCGCGGATATACATGCTTGCGCTTTCTTCGAGGTAGAGATACGTGTGCCAACCAACATCACTTCTTCTTTGCGTTCGTTCTTTACGACCAATTTTAATCACTCTTTGTGATATGTTTGATCTTTGCCAAGAACGTGTATACGTTGCACATTGGTTTGGTAGGCCCCTAAACACATAGACTTTTACACATTTAGGACATGTGCATCCGATTTTAACCAAGCCTCCTTAGTAACATCTTAAGAGGTAACAGTGGTTCTATTCTTTACACCCCAAATTTGAGCCCCGGTAACCACTCGGGCGACCAACATCACTTGAAGTACAGTGAGCGCGTAATCATTGATATGGCTGCTGCACTAGAAGATGAGTATGCATGGACTTGAGCGATGATGGCGTCTCGTAATAGTAAATGAGTTATGGATCGTTAATTCAACTGGGAGGTCAGCTATTTTGTATGGATCGGTGACATGCGTGTGATCAAGCAAAATTTCAAGAGACTACATGTTTCTTAAACAGATGCCTGCGTAGGATTATTTTGCATCGGATTCTATGTCTGCAATGGTTCGATAAAGTCATTAGTGCTGACGCGGGAACGAGAACAGGAGATACTCTAAACAGTTACCTACACAGACTAAGACTGGTTCCATCACATGCATGTCGGCAGACACCCAACTATATCTTGATAGATTGTCACCTGATGAATCAACTGCGGAAAGAACACTGGCCAACAGAGACAAACATCCATGCAAAGCTGTTTGGAAGCCTTGAGAAACTATTAAACACACCAGCATACATCTAGAGAACCGGACTCATTATGTAGACATTGAACAACAGTAACATCATAGTTTTACATCAGCCACTTTGTTTATGAAATTTCATTTCAGTAAGCTCGCATTAGATGAGTTTTGGCGCAGGTTTCCTACAAGAATTTAAGCAGCTTCATGGACAGAAAGCAACCTTCCTGAATTGTTGTATTCCAATTTATATATATATTTTATATTATTATTTGTTTTATAATGCATTGCTACTGTTATTTGTTGGACAAATAATTTTGGGACGGGTTGATGAACAAAATAAACATTAAGTATTTACTTGTTTTATCTTTACTTTCTGTCTAGCACCAAATGATGGCGGCGTATGACCCTCGGATTTTTCATATGCACACCGGCATACATCCGAGCGTTTTGAGCGGTGTGGGACAGAGATACCCCCATCCAGGTGCAAATGTCACCAACATACCGACAGTGGCAGCCCCCCAGCAAAGACAAGTTGTACCGACTACAGATATCAAACAAAAAGCTGGCCCTGGCTGGGAGAACACGTACCGAACCGCTCAAAACATCGCATTTCCCGACCCAAAGTCTGCTTGTGGGGAAAGGGTAGGAGAGTGGATCGAAGACCTCGCCCGTGGGATTGGATGTCCAGTGGAATATGTGCTTGTTCCACTGTTGCCATGTGTTGGAAGCAAGTATTTGTTATACATGTTTGCTAATAAATATAACAGTTGCATGTGTGGTACGAATGTAAACTATTACATCATCAAGATTCGTATCTTTTATAAAATAGATGAGACTGCAGTAAAACTATTTGATTGGTAAAATACGTAATCACAAAGTACTGTAGTTTTACAAATTACAAAAACAATGACAAAATACAGCAACGTTTCGACCAACAAGGCCTTTATCAAGCAAACGAACAACAGGAGTGACAAATTTAAAAAACAAATGGACGACCAAATACAAACGTTTCTAATGAAAATCTGGGAATAAAAACGAATAACGAAATAAATGTAACACAAAAGAGCTGCGAGAATGGCAAAGAGTCACGACAAGCCCGGGGATGGGAAGAAGTATAAAGGAGAAAACTATGTGCATCAGTAGGCTTGTAATAATGGATAATGGATAGGCGTATGGTGATAGTAATGTCAAGAAAGTTGACACAAGTAGTGGAGATGTGAGAAGTAAAACGAATAGAAGGGTTGAAAACATTAATGAAATTAATGAAGCGTGACAAATCGGCTTCTCAGGCATATCAGTAATGCCAATACAGTCATCAATGTATCTGTGATAGACAGACGGAAGGGGGCCATCATATGTAATCCATACTAGGTGTTCAAGATAACCCATGAATAGACAAGCATAACTAGGTCCCATTTTAGTACCCATGGCAACCCCACTGATCTGCTCAAAGAATTGATCATTAAACTGAAAGGAGTTAAGAGTGAGAACTAGTTCCGCAAGACGAAGGAGAGCAGAAGTTGACACAGGGGAATTAGTTCTCTTATTGAGAAAGAACTGGAGAGGCCGTCAGGATGTTATCCTTTATAGGACGTTGCTTTCTTTGCAGCACATCTGAAATTCACTCTGTCTCTTGCCAGTTCACCCACTTCGTCGATGGTCATGTTCATGATTTCTATAATATCTTGTAGCCATCTTCTTCGTGGTCTGCCTCTGTGTCCTGGGACCCTGCCCTCTAGTATTGTTCTTTCCAAGCTTGATGTGACCAAAGTATGCAATTTTTTCTATATAGTATGTTGTTTATCAGCCAATTCTCTTTAACATTTAGTTCTTTCAGAACATTAGTGTTCTTTCTTTTTTCTGTCCATGGTATTTGTAAACTATTTACTGTGAATATTTATTGCACATCATGTAGTAAAAACTATAGGCTTATACACAAGAGGAAAATTAAAACACGAATTAAAATAGGTGTACAGAAATATATACAGTACAACAATATACTAAATCAAAATTTGGTCAAAGAGTCGATTTTGTCAAATTTTTTACTTCGTAAATCTGCATCTTCCATGTTTTGATATTGTTTCGTTTAATATATACTGAATACATTGTGTATATGTAAGAAGTGCACATGTCTATATATTGCAAATCTCTAGTTATGCAAAAAGTATGATTTTCTTCATGTAACGTCCTCAGTTTTATTGTCCATATCTTCTGTAATCACTAGAAAGTACATCAAATTATCACAATGTTCTGCCGTTCAATCTTTATTTACTTTTTCTCATTATCCCGCAGGTTTACTTGGAACTAACACAACGATTCGTGTGCATCGCGCGTGGGCTGAACCTCCCATAGTGTGGAGCATAGTTGGTGCCAGCTCTGGGTCACGTCGCTCAGCGGTTATCAGGCAGCTTCTGGCTCCCATACTAGGCATTCAGGCGCAAAGAAACAAAGACGCTCCCATGTCAAGGGTTGAAGAATCTATGTCGACGTCGTCACATGTCAACGGTTATGAAAATACAGACTCTGATGATGAAAACGAGCATACAACAATCAAACGAGGATCGACACAAATAGGAAACCATAATAGAGCTTTGTATTCTGGTATGCATTTTTACACATTTTGTTATCAAATGCGAGGGAGTCTGAAGTAGAAATGGGTATCGATATGAAAAAAATGATAACTATTTAACTCTTTTCATACAACTGGCCACTATAGTGGCGTACAAACCAGTGCTGTTCCCACCACCAGCCACTGTATTAGTTTTTAATATTGCTCATTTGTTCCCTTTTTGTAACTAAACGTTCAAGTTTTTATCCTAGCTATAAATAGCAAAAGAAATATATTTAACTAAATAGTATATTGAATCCTCCTCCTAGGAAATACTTCTGCCTGAGTTCCTCCAGAAACATGATTACATAATCTTTTGGCAAGAAGAAAACAAGGAAGATGTCAGAGAGCAAGTTTTTAGATTCTCTGTCATGAACTCGCTGCTATGTATGATGGAATCATGACAGAGAGCAATGACACAGTAAGAGGACAGTCACTCCATCTGTGGCTAAGTGGTTAAGCCCTTTGCCTTGTGAGTCGAAGGTCGTGGGTTCGAGTCCGGACCACGCCATTCTGTTCACGAGTGCAGTTTTTTCCTGAGACCCCTAGGATTATTGCTGGAGCTACGGAGTTCATGTTTGTGCAATACTCTCGGCAAGTGGTGTGCCATTTCTGCGGAGAGGGAACGAGCCGTATGGGGTAAAACCCGGTGCAATGAAGTCAATCCTTCGGCTTTTAAACCCTTTAAACATCCACTGTTCCTGTCAAACCTAGAACCATTTATACACCAATACTGAATGCCACCAAGGATGCAATGCATAAGTACTATGACCATGTTGATTTAGTTATTGTTGAGATCCTCATAATAGAGTACCTGATATTACTTGGTGACAAGAAAACCCTGTGGTCATGGAGGCAGAAATTCAGGCATTGATTTCAAAGAACTCATCTGAGAGTGATAGGAACATTTACACAAATGGGCCAGTGGTTCAACATATTCAGAGCTCATTGTTTTTCATTGCTCAAGTTAGAGGGGATGTTGTAAAAGAAGATGGTGGTTTTGTTGTGACTACATGTAGTCTGACTATGGAGATCATGGCAGTATCTAAAACCACTGGTCTGGCTGGAATCAAAGACTTTTATCCATGCATGTTTTAGCCGTGACTCAATGAGTAGGCTCAGAAAGATTGAAATAGGCTGGACTCAAAGACAGTGGTTGAAGTCTCTGATGAGGTCCGGATAAAAATCAGTTTTGGTTTTAGGTAACCCATAATTGTGCACACTGAAATGGCTCCTACCTATTTTTTTTAAAAATGTTACAGTTTGGTTTACCAATTATCGTTATATTTTAAAATGTCAACAAGAACATAAAATGTTTGATCAAATTCAATGGTTTATGTTCCTATGATTCTCAATTATGTATAATGTCAAAGTTATGCTACTAAACATGTGGATACTTTCTTCTGTATGCACTCAGGCAGTTTGGTTTACTAATTATCGTTATATTTTAAAATGTCAACATGAACATAAAATGTTTAGTCATCTTTGATGGTTTATGTTCCTATGATTCTCCATTGTGTATAATGTCAAAGTTATGCTACTAAACATGGGGATACTTTCTTCTGTAGGCACTCGGATAACACAGGCTGCACTAACAGAAGTCTTACACAGAAATAATGGTCATGCTTTCAGCTTAACAGAGAATGTGCACACTCTTCATGAAGTGTTAGGGCTCGTACAACCTGTCATCTCACAAAGACTGGTCTCTGTTTTGGAGGACCTATATGAGGGATTACCTCTTGTTGCTGTAGAAGATGGGAGAGTTACCACTATTCTTGGTTCCAACTTTAACCATGGAGGTTTGTGTATTTTACAATCTAGTTTATTGTTATCTGTTATCATGCTAGATCAGCATTTACCAACTGGGGTCAGAAGACCCTGGGGTCCGCAAGCACTCACATGGGGTCCTCAAGCGCTTGAAGAAATATTATGATCTTTGACATTTCAAAAGAAAAATACATTTTTAAAATATGTATAAAAACTAGTTCCGCTACGAAATCAAAGGACACGGACCAGACCGGAGTCTAAATGTATGACAGGACAAAATGAAAGATCATTTAAAGTTTCCCACAGTCTGAGAAATTTGAACCAGCCTGATTGCTGGTGTGGTGTAATGATAATTCCATCGCTGGAAGATTTTCATATATAGAACCTTTTGGGAGTTTGCAGAAGTAAAATGTATTTAAAAGGGGATCTGCGGTAATGCAAAGTTTGGGAACCACTGTGCTAGATCACTGACCTGAATGAAGAAGATGAAGTCCCACTTAAGGAAACCAGCATTGGGGAAATGCAAAATAGTGTTTAAAAAAATAACGTCAAAACATGAACATACTCTTTGGTTTAGATCCTACACATGCTGCATAGAGAATGGCTGAAAAATGATCAATAGAAAGTGTTGGACATTCAGTGTCAGAAACAATGAAACATGTAAGGGGCTGTCAGGTCAGGCAAATCCAAGTATTTCATTAGTCCAAAGTTTTTGGGATGTGCTTATCCTAAATGCATAGGTTAAGTTAATTGCATATACTTTACATGACTTTGCGAATCAACCCCAGCTTTGTAACGCTGTTTGTGATTTTTCTAGGCATTATTACGTTCAGTAGTTTGCCATTGCTTTCTGAACGGGTGGTGCCATCGTCCTTTTTGTTAAAATCCACGTGAAACAATTTGCAACCAAATTGTCCGCAGCGTGATTCGAAATCAGAACGTCGAGGTTAATAGACAGAATCACTAACCCCTAGGCCACAAATGCATAGGTGCACTGCGTATTAACACTCTCAGTGTAAACCATATATATCACAATGAGTGGTCCACCTGGTTGATAAGAACAAACCACACAGATCACAATGAGTGGTGCACTTGGTTGATTGGACCACACAGATCACAATGAGTGGTCCACTTGGTTGATAAGAACAAACCACACAGATAACAATGAGTGGTCCACTTGGTTGATAAGAACAATCCTCACAGATCACAATGAGTGGTCCACTTGGTTGATAAGAAAGACCGCAGAAAAGAAAATCTCAAGAGTAAAATTAATTTGGTTTGTAAAAAGAACTGATAATTGTTCAGAAATATATGCTCTATTATTTTCTTAAGTCAAAATATGTCAGATAATTTGTGTGTTAAATTGACCGGACAACTCTAAGTTTCTTATTTCTGACAAATTGATAGTACAGTTTACTTGTCAGTTATTCTTTCATACTACTGTTTTTCATTCCTTATATTATAATTTTCTTTGAGAAACACCTACTAACACTTTTAGACTTAGCAATAAAGGTCGCTTTGCACAGGTCTTTTTTTTAAATATACAAATGAAAATCATAGTACTAAGATCATGCATGCTCCCAGTAGCAGCATACTGCTGCAAGACTTGAATATTTAGCTAATCATTTGAAAAACACACAAGCACTTTTGAATACACATGTTATAGAATTCTCACAATTCCATGGACAGAGAACAAAAAGATCTATCTAACAAGATCTTAGAATAGAAGAAAGTTGATTGATGAGAAAATAAGACTGAGAAAAGGGAAATATTTTGGACACATTACAAGATGTCTTGATTTGAAAAAGACACCAATGAGCAGAGACATTCTAAGATAGTAGAGAAAAGGAAGACCAAGACAGGGATAGATACAGGATGTGATATCTCCACTCTCTCCCCAGTTTCTTCTTGCAGAGTCCTTCTTTCTCAGTGAGAAGCTATGAATTCTCTTGGCTGTGGTTTCTTTAGCTATCTAGTGTTTTTTACGGGGTTTGGGTAGTTAGCCCCACTCCAACCTCCTTAATTACCTCATGCATGACGACATGCGGGGTAGGTAACAGTGGTTCAATTCTTTACACCCTAATTTGGACCCGGTAGCCACTCGGGCGAATGTGTTTATTGGTAATCTTTTTTTTTTTCCATAATGCTACAATAATATGCTCCTTAGTATTCTTTTTTCTATATTACTACATTAATATTTCCTGGGTATTCTTTTTTTCATATTACTACAATTATATTTTCCCTAGTATTCTATTTTCTATATTACTACAATTATATTTTCCTAGTATTCTTTTCTATATTACTACATTCATATTTCCTGGGTATTCTTTTTTTCATATTACTACATTAATATATTCCTGCGTATTCTATTTTCTATATTACTACAATTATATTTTCCCTAGTATTCTGTTTTCCAGAATATTACAATAATATGTCATCTTCTTTGATTATTTGATCTATTATAACAAATGCAGAAGATTACTAAAAACTGTTAACAACATGTTTGTTTTGTTTTGCAAGGGTTTGCTAGTCCAGAGTATGTGGTTACTATGATGGTAAAGTCACCACCTTGGTTGTCAGCCAGACTCCTGTTATCATGCCCTCAAGCTGATGACATGAAAGGTGTATTTGGAGAACCAAGCACAGATGCAGAGCTTCCCGAGCTTGAAAACATCTACTCTGTTCTTTTGGATATGCACCAGGAGAAGCATAAGTATGTCTTTGACTCTGATGCAGTTCAGGAACTCAGTAAATTTTTTGATGAAGAATGGTCAACGGTTTTAAACCAGCTGGATCAGAATGAGCATGAAGGAATCATTGGCAAATCTATGGGTCAAATTGTCAGACTTTGTGGTATACTAAAAGCGTTAGATAACAGTATTATTGCTACGACAAGATCACACTTTGAAGATTGGGACTGGAACATTAGTGTTGATACTGTAAAATGTGCTATTAATTTGGGCAAGTACTTTCTTGAGCAAAAACTAGCAATGACTTTTATGGTGGGAACAGGTTTTTTTAGTCATGCTTCAGACTCTTTTGTAGACAATAATGTCACCGAATGCAACAACCAGGCTACAACTTTACCACAAACAGCTGTTCATGATAGTCCAGACGCTGCTTATCAGACAAGTCCATTTTCTAATTCAAAATCCTCTTCATCTCATGCACCATCACCAATGGCTCAAGCAAGTACCCCCAGACCAATGAATCAGGACTCCAACCTCTCAACATCACAACAGTCACCAAATTCTTCATTTGGTTTACCCAGGCAACCTGGAGAAGTCGATTTCAGTACCCTACCTCACACTATGACCACTGTAGAAGAAGATGTTAGTGAAATGATGCAAGCAGTTGACTTTGTACACTTCTCAAAGACACAATTTGTTGCTGTGCATGGAAGGAGAATTAAACGACTTTTGGAATGCTATGATGATGGGCATGGTGTCTCAGCTACAACTGCTGCTCAGAAGTCAATTACCCCTCCTGTTCGAATTGAGGGTACAAATAATCGACATCCTGCTTGGGCCAGCGCTCTTTTTTTCCAGAAAGTTGCTGAATTAGAGCTAGGATCTGCACAGCAAGGCAGACATCCAACCAACCGGAAGGTTTGCTGGCGTTTCAGGAGAAAACCTGTAAATGAGCTATCAGAAAAAGATTTCCAATTACTGCAGTACTTACGTGTAGAGATGGATAAATATTCACAATTTGGCTCTGCTCCCTTTAACCCCAGTATGATAGTTAACTCTGGACTGATAGGTCTGCCATCAAGCAGTCCTGGACCACACCATCATATGAATTCAGGAGCCAGTCCTCGCATTTCAGGTCTGGATGATGATTCCACCAGCCCGAGCAGTTCACAACATTCAGGGATGCCCAACATTAAGACTGAGGTTTTTTAAAGTATATTATCTCGGGAAGTGATGAATGTTAAAAAAATCAATAGAAATATTAAATTATAAAGTTTGAGATCATGCAACCAGTTTTTAGCATCAATTGTAACATTTGTCATAAATAGCAGATGTGTGTCCTGACATTTAAAAATCTCTACTTTGCGTAGAATCAAAGTTATTGTAAATTATTCATGGCTGAAGTCATTTAAATATTTTTATCAGAAGATATATGTTTTATGAATACTATAACATTTTGTTGTATATTTTGTTAATAGTTGCTGTCTGTTATAACAATTTTTGTTGTATATTTTGTTAATAGTTGCTGTCTGTTATAACAATTTTTGTTGTATATTTTGTTAATAGTTACTCTTTCTGTTAAAACAATTTATGTTGTATATTTTGTTAATAGTTACTCTGTCTGTTCTAACAATTTATGTTTTGCTATCCTGCTAATCATCCATGTCACCCTTTTTATTAAAAATAAAACAATTTCTGTTTGAAACAATTAATTTGTAGAATTGTTTTTATTGCTTGATCTCATTTTATTATCAACAAAGAGAAGTCTATTTTTGTTATATTAATTTTATTTTTTATAGGGCCCGCCCCGAAAGTGTTACAACGGGTAGACCCAGTAATAGTTAACATGAAATTTTTTAAACTCCTAGCGTCATCGCTCTTTTGATTGAGACTGCTTGGAGTTTGTTTAAGTGGTTTTATTTTGCCTTTTAGCATTTATTGAAGGTTCATATCTTTATGCTGAGATCAAGTGGACACTACATTTTGATCTTAGCCAAAACACTGACAAGATATTAAGATGTAGAAACACTGTAAAATCTATGGAGACCATGACACTGAGGGTTTTACTTAAATTTAAAAAAAATTATATTTAATATTATCAATTATTCTGATTTGAGTTTATTCGCAGCATGACATAAAATATGGTGACTTGAGGGTGCAGCCGGAAGTATAAGCCATTGATGACAAATTTAATTTATAAAAGAAAGCAAGAAACAATAATTTCTATTTAGTTTATATTGTATCTTCTTCATTTACTCTCAGATATCATCTTTATTTTTATCTGACAAAGACTTATAGTCGAAACGTTGGATTTCTGTTAGTTTTATGATTTGGTAATTCATTTTGCTTGCTTATGTGATAAAATACTTATGTGATACCATACATATGTGATACCATACATACGTGATACCATACATATGTGATACCATACATATGTGATACCATACATATATGATACCATACATATGTGTCATTGTCCTAAAACACCAATTTATTAAGTATCACCGCAGCCAGCCCTAGGTTTTCTCCAGATCTGATCCACTCTGACCACATCAGATGTGTAGGTTTCTGTACAACGCCTTTTTTATCTCCTCTAGATCTGCCCAGCGCGTTCGTAGCACGTTCGTAGCGCGTTGGACTACGGGTGACTAGCCCTCTGTGAGTGTGGGTTCAATTCCGCAGGCTGGCAGGGAAGCCACATGTTCCCCAGATTTACAGTGTTTGTGGCACCGAACCGAAGGGTTACGATGTCCATGGCTCCGAGCCGAAGAGCTGAAAGCTCAAGTGCTTCTGGATCAGGAAAAAAAAATCTCCTCTAGATATAAATTTAAGGGCTGTATGAAAACAAGTCGTTCTAAATCTTAGTTATTTCCCTTTGGAAAACAACAATCTTACAGTGCTTTTTTATTAGTGTTCTTAGGATAGCATTGTCGGTTCCCTTGTGTTCAACAAACCCCCTACTCTTCAACAAATGTTGGTCGTAATCTGCTTCTTATTCTTCTCATCATTCTTCTTAGCAGTATCTTTGTTTTATATGGCTCATCAGACTAATAGCGCGGTGATCTTCCCATTTAACTGCTTTTGGTATCTTTGGCAAGGAAATAAATACAAATTTCAGTAGATTGTTCAGAATGTGCCAACTGTTATAATATATGTTGTTCAGAATGTGCCAACTGTTATAATATATGTTGTTCAGAATATGCCAGCTGTTATAACATATGTTGTTCATAATGTGCCAACTGTTATAATATATGTTGTTCAGAATGTACCAACTGTTATAATATATGTTGTTCAGAATGTGCCAGCTGTTATAATATATGTTGTTCAGAATGTGCCAGCTGTTATAATATATGTTGTTCAGAATGTGCCAGCTGTTATAATATATGTTGTTCAGAATGTGCCAACTGTTATAATATATGTTGTTCAGAATGTGCCAGCTGTTATAATATATGTTGTTCAGAATGTGCCAGCTGTTATAATATATGTTGTTCAGAATGTGCCAGCTGTTATAATATATGTTGTTCAGAATGTGCCAACTGTTATAATATATGTTGTTCAGAATGTGCCAACTGTTATAATATATGTTGTTCAGAATGTGCCAACTGTTATAATATATGTTGTTCAGAATGTGCCAGCTGTTATAATATATGTTGTTCAGAATGTGCCAGCTGTTATAATATATGTTGTTCAGAATGTGCCAACTGTTATAATATATGTTGTTCAGAATGTGCCAACTGTTATAATATATGTTGGTCAGAATGTGCCAACTGTTATAATATATGTTGTTCAGAATGTGCCAACTGTTATAATATATGTTGTTCAGAATGTGCCAGCTGTTATAATATATGTTGTTCAGAATGTGCCAGCTGTTATAATATATGTTGTTCAGAATGTGCCAACTGTTATAATATATGTTGTTCAGAATGTGCCAGCTGTTATAATATATGTTGTTCAGAATGTGCCAGCTGTTATAATATATGTTGTTCAGAATGTGCCAGCTGTTATAATATATGTTGTTCAGAATGTGCCAACTGTTATAATATATGTTGTTCAGAATGTGCCAACTGTTATAATATATGTTGTTCAGAATGTGCCAACTGTTATAATATATGTTGTTCAGAATGTGCCAACTGTTATAATATATGTTTTTCAGAATGTGCCAACTGTTATAATATATGTTGTTCAGAATGTGCCAACTGTTATAATATATGTTGTTCAGAATGTGCCAACTGTTATAATATATGTTGTTCAGAATGTGCCAACTGTTATAATATATGTTGTTCAGAATGTGCCAGCTGTTATAATATATGTTGTTCAGAATGTGCCAGCTGTTATAATATATGTTGTTCAGAATGTGCCAGCTGTTATAATATATGTTGTTCAGAATGTACCAACTGTTATAATATATGTTGTTCAGAATGTGCCAACTGTTATAATATATGTTGTTCAGAATGTGCCAGCTGTTATAATATATGTTGTTCAGAATGTGCCAACTGTTATAATATATGTTGTTCAGAATGTGCCAACTGTTATAATATATGTTGTTCAGAATGTGCCAACTGTTATAATATATGTTGTTCAGAATGTGCCAACTGTTATAATATATGTTGTTCAGAATGTGCCAACTGTTATAATATATGTTGTTCAGAATGTGCCAACTGTTATAATATATGTTGTTCAGAATGTGCCAACTGTTATAATATATGTTGTTCAGAATGTGCCAGCTGTTATAATATATGTTGTTCAGAATGTGCCAGCTGTTATAATATATGTTGTTCAGAATGTGCCAACTGTTATAATATATGTTGTTCAGAATGTGCCAACTGTTATAATATATGTTGTTCAGAATGTGCCAGCTGTTATAATATATGTTGTTCAGAATGTGCCAACTGTTATAATATATGTTGTTCAGAATGTGCCAACTGTTATAATATATGTTGTTCAGAATGTGCCAGCTGTTATAATATATGTTGTTCAGAATGTGCCAGCTGTTATAATATATGTTGTTCAGAATGTGCCAACTGTTATAATATATGTTGTTCAGAATGTGCCAGCTGTTATAATATATGTTGTTCAGAATGTGCCAGCTGTTATAATATATGTTGTTCAGAATGTGCCAACTGTTATAATATATGTTGTTCAGAATGTGCCAGCTGTTATAATATATGTTGTTCAGAATGTGCCAGCTGTTATAATATATGTTGTTCAGAATGTGCCAACTGTTATAATATATGTTGTTCAGAATGTGCCAGCTGTTATAATATATGTTGTTCAGAATGTGCCAACTGTTATAATATATGTTGTTCAGAATGTGCCAACTGTTATAATATATGTTGTTCAGAAAGTGCCAACTGTTATAATATATGTTGTTCAGAATGTGCCAACTGTTATAATATATGTTTTTCAGAATGTGCCAGCTGTTATAATATATGTTGTTCAGAATGTGCCAACTGTTATAATATATGTTGTTCAGAATGTGCCAACTGTTATAATATATGTTGTTCAGAATGTGCCAACTGTTATAATATATGTTGTTCAGAATGTGCCAACTGTTATAATATATGTTGTTCAGAATGTGCCAGCTGTTATAATATATGTTGTTCAGAATGTGCCAGCTGTTATAATATATGTTGTTCAGAATGTGCCAGCTGTTATAATATATGTTGTTCAGAATGTACCAACTGTTATAATATATGTTGTTCAGAATGTGCCAACTGTTATAATATATGTTGTTCAGAAAGTGCCAACTGTTATAATATATGTTGTTCAGAATGTGCCAACTGTTATAATATATGTTTTTCAGAATGTGCCAGCTGTTATAATATATGTTGTTCAGAATGTGCCAACTGTTATAATATATGTTGTTCAGAATGTGCCAACTGTTATAATATATGTTGTTCAGAATGTGCCAACTGTTATAATATATGTTGTTCAGAATGTGCCAACTGTTATAATATATGTTGTTCAGAATGTGCCAACTGTTATAATATATGTTGTTCAGAATGTGCCAACTGTTATAATATATGTTGTTCAGAATGTGCCAAATGTTATAATATATGTTGTTCAGAATGTGCCAACTGTTATAATATATGTTGTTCAGAATGTGCCAACTGTTATAATATATGTTGTTCAGAATGTGCCAACTGTTATAATATATGTTGTTCAGAATGTGCCAACTGTTATAATATATGTTGTTCAGAATGTGCCAACTGTTATAATATATGTTGTTCAGAATGTGCCAACTGTTATAATATATGTTGTTCAAAATGTGCCAACTGTTATAATATATGTTGTTCAAAATGTGCCAGCTGTTATAATATATGTTGTTCAGAATGTGCCAACTGTTATAATATATGTTGTTCAGAATGTGCCAGCTGTTATAATATATGTTGTTCAGAATGTGCCAGCTGTTATAATATATGTTGTTCAGAATGTGCCAGCTGTTATAATATATGTTGTTCAGAATGTGCCAGCTGTTATAATATATGTTGTTCAGAATTTGCCAACTGTTATAATATATGTTGTTCAGAATGTGCCAGCTGTTATAATATATGTTGTTCAGAATGTGCCAGCTGTTATAATATATGTTGTTCAGAATGTGCCAGCTGTTATAATATATGTTGTTCAGAATGTGCCAACTGTTATAATATATGTTGTTCAGAATGTGCCAACTGTTATAATATATGTTGTTCAGAATGTGCCAGCTGTTATAATATATGTTGTTCAGAATGTGCCAGCTGTTATAATATATGTTGTTCAGAATGTGCCAGCTGTTATAATATATGTTGTTCAGAATGTGCCAGCTGTTATAATATATGTTGTTCAGAATGTGCCAAATGTTATAATATATGTTGTTCAGAATGTGCCAACTGTTATAATATATGTTGTTCAGAATGTGCCAACTGTTATAATATATGTTGTTCAGAATGTTCCAGCTGTTATAATATATGTTGTTCAGAATGTGCCAGCTGTTATTATATATGTTGTTCAGAATGTGCCAGCTGTTATAATATATGTTGTTCAGAATGTGCCAGCTGTTATAATATATGTTGTTCAGAATGTGCCAGCTGTTATAATATATGTTGTTCAGAATGTGCCAGCTGTTATAATATATGTTGTTCAGAATGTGCCAGCTGTTATAATATATGTTGTTCAGAATGTGCCAACTGTTATAATATATGTTGTTCAGAATGTGCCAGCTGTTATAATATATGTTGTTCAGAATGTGCCAGCTGTTATAATATATGTTGTTCAGAATGTGCCAGCTGTTATAATATATGTTGTTCAGAATGTGCCAGCTGTTATAATATATGTTGTTCAGAATGTGCCAACTGTTATAATATATGTTGTTCAGAATGTGCCAGCTGTTATAATATATGCTGTTCAGAATGTGCCAGCTGTTATAATATATGTTGTTCAGAATGTGCCAACTGTTATAATATATGTTGTTCAGAATGTGCCAGCTGTTATAATATATGTTGTTCAGAATGTGCCAACTGTTATAATATATGTTGTTCAAAATGTGCCAGCTGTTATAATATATGTTGTTTCAAAGTTTTATTGTCTCATCTATTCTACTTCATTTTTGAACGCTCCATATTAATCACTTGTTAACCAATCTCTGTGATTTGTATGTGATCTGAACCTAAGAGCGATTGTACGTTGTGCCAGTTATGCGCCTACAAGCAGGCCAGCACATTCTATTTCTGCGCCGCTTTTTATTTAGTAGGTTAGCTTCCTAGCCCCTACCTCAGTCGCCTCTTACGACATGCCTTGTAGGCCGCAGTGTTACTATACTTTGCTCCTCTTGCGAGCCCCAACAACACACGGGCTGTCATATCCATTCCAACATTTGCATCTACTTGGATCTCTTCTCATCATCATCAAGTGCCGTCTCCACTTCGATGGTTGGCTGCAATGAATCTCCAGCATCCTCTTTCTTTGCCTTGTGTTGCACACTGCCAGACTATAACCTGTCCATTTCTTAAAGTTCTCTTCTACTGCTATATATTCTGTGCCTGGAGCATTTCTTCTTTTTATGTACTTGATAGCATCTTCAAGTGCTGTTGCAATTATTGGAGAATCTCTTTTTGTTGTTTCACGTCGTCCTTACCAAATAAGTTAACAACTTTGTGTGATTTGTGTGGTTTGTCCTGGAACGTGAGTACGTTGCACCCCCATTAGACCATTATGGCTCGTATTGTCCAACAGGACACACATTTATAAAGAATAGTTTTTCTTTCTTTCTTTTCTCCAATCCTGTTTTGCTTCACAGCATCAGGTCAAGAAGAGATTTCTAAAACGGGACTTTGTGTGCTCTTCGTAGATGATGTCTTTCGTCGTCTCTGTTATCTTTGTGGTGCAAAATCAAAGGGTGCAAAATCCTGTGAGGCAGCACGTCAAGCAGCATTAGTACTGCGCAGACAAAAGAGAAAGGCTAGTGCACACGAGTCCCAGACTGTAGCAACAATCACATGCCCACACTGTCCACGACTCTTCAAGGCACGCATCGGACTGACAAGTCACCTACGTGTCCATTGATTGATACTACATTTTGTTTGTTGGATGAAATAACTATGTGGTTATAATCATATTTGATTGACGAACATTATTATTATTATTATTATCTTTGTGGTCCATCTTTTGCGTGACCGGCCTTTTGCTTTGTACCCATTGTATCGGAGCAGCATTGCTCTTTGAGGTGCACTGTCTGTTGGTAATCTGTATATGTGGCCGAACTATTTACTTTGTTGTTTCTTGATGAAGTTCATTACTGATGTTGTACCCACTTTTTCCTGATGTCTTCATTTCTCAACCGGTCTCTTCTTGTTACCTCCACCATTCTGCGTAGACACTTCATCTCTGTCGTGATTATGTGAAAGAATAGTAACTGGAAGATTTTACATAAAGAAAAACCCCACCTTTAAAGTATCACATCTGGAGTTATACTGTAGCGTGGTATCAGACCTGATTGGTCATGGGAGGCCGTCAGAGCTGACTCGTGCCAATCCGCCATAGTCAATTTTGAGATAATTTGACAATGAAAGAAATTATGGTATAGTCTGTATTACTTGACCAAACGAAACAGACAAACGGCGACAAGATGCGGAATTTGTTACTGTATTAATACATATAACTTACAAGCAAACATACTGTTATGACATCCGGGTCTTCATGAGCAGTTTGAAGTTTTTCTGTTTCTGTGGCACTTTGCTTTTTTTTACAGTGTAGTGTTGTCGACCCGACGCAAACCCCTCTTATGCGTCTTTTACGACATGCGAAGGAATACAGTGGTTCTATTCTTCTCTACTCCGTAAACCACACAGGGTCTCAGACTGTAGGCTGCTTCAAGAGAAACATTGCGCCACCACAGTTTTGAGTCAAAACTATATAACACAAGGGAGGACTTGAGCAGAATTATAAGTTTCATCAAAGCTACTGGTCCCCAAATTTAGACTCACTGACGGCAAAAACAATGACGAAGAAGACGACAGAGATGACATGTTATGCAAAAATTTTAACTAAAGACAAAGTGAACGAGATGACATAAGTCAGCGATCCACGTGATCAAAATTACTTAACCTTGAATTGGTGGTTCTCGTAGCCCGCTGAATCACTGCATTCTAATATGCAAGTAAAGATTAAAGCAACAAAAGTAACCACCAGACAACTACAGACCTTCGTAAATGGATATTTACATAGAATGGAATGACTGAGATGGTTTGAGAAGATTACAAACGGTGAACTTTGGAGAAAGAACTAAGCAGATTCTTCTTTCCCCTTCGCCTCTAGGGAAGCATAGGTCCGAAACCAAGGCCTTCCAAGACCGCCTATCCATGGCCATCTTTTGCAGATCGCTCCACTCTCTCCACATTTTCTTGCATTCCGTCTCCAACTCCTGTCTGAAGGTGTTCCTGGGTCTTCCCTTGCCTCTGTTGCTCTAGGGTTCCATCGAAGAGCTTGTCTTGCTGTTAGGGGGTTTCCTCAGTGTTGTCCTATCCCTCGCCTCCTTCTGCTCAACTTAGCAGATACCGGTGGAGAAATAGCTAAGGAAAAGACGCTGGCGATGGACACATTGAGCAGGCCGTCCGGGAAAAATTAGCAAAAGATGCACTGTTTTGAAACCCGCACAGAAATGGGAGTAGGGAAAGGCCTAGAAATGCCCGAAGAAGAAAGCTGGAGACAAAGCTGGAAAAAAGCTGGAAAAAATTGGAAGGGATGGCAAGAGAGAGGAAGAGCTGGAAGAAGTTTGTTGAAGTCCTGTGCTCCGTTGGGAGATGAAAGGTGAAGAAGAAGGATCAAAGCGGGAAGGTAAACCTGGTCTAAAAAATGCTGGATGTGTTGAACCGAAAAGTACATACATCGCTGCCTTGCTGTAAAATGTGTGAACATAACAAACATCCTTTCAATGCTAAAGAAGAAGAGGAATATTCATCATCATCAAATAGCTTGTCCTGAGCAGAACTTTGCCACCCCAACAGTCCTTCGAAATATCTCTCTCTCATAGGCCAGATGTCCGGCCACTGCAATCGTCATGCTCAACACATCTGTTACATCCTGAATCCATCTTCTATTTTGGTATTCCTCTTCGCAGGGATGCCTCCTTTCATAATAGTCTTCTCAAATACTTCTTTTTTTATGTGCTAAGAATACTATAGACAGTTAAAGCAGCAAACATGAGATGTTGAATGAGATCAATGCTCTAAAGAAGCTCAGCATGCAGGGCAGGTGAATGTACTTATTACTTTTTTAAATTACTTATAAATCTTATAGTGTCATATCAAACGTATATAAAAGTCAGACCCCCGTCAAACAGACATGTCCGATTTCCCTACTGAGCTAGTCGGCCATATTTAGCGTTGGCCACGCAAACCTTTCATGCACAGTTCCCACTCAGACCATTTAATCTGTTGTTCTTTTATGAATTGCATGACTGGTTTCACATCCAGCCTTCTTCTGATTTCTTCATTTCTAATTGTGTCTCTTATAGTCACACCTGCAGCTCTTCTTAGACACATCATCTCTGTCGTTATGATTTCTGAAGAAGTAGTTACTGGAGCATTATCTTTTATTCTATTTCAACTACACTTTGTATAATCACATTTCTGTGTCTCTGTGGCTAAGACATTTACTTTCCTTCTGAAGATCCTAGCTTCGAATCCGGACCTATGTTGTTCGGATCATATGTGTACTTTTTTCGGGGACCCTAGGATTATTACTGGAACTACGGAGTTCGTGATTTGTGCAATACTCCTAGCAGATGACTTTCCATTTCTGCGAAGATCGGCCGATCCATACGGTTGAAGCCCGGTGCAATGAAGTCAACGCTTCGCTTGTAGATCTTTTCTGATAGCTACATTTTACTTGCTGAACCTGTTACAAATCTATAAACGTAAAATGATTTGAAATCAAACGCAATTTGAATTGTACCATGAGTGAAGGGAGTGGAGAAACGTACAGTATACTCAAACGCAATTTGAATTGTACCATGAGTGGGGGGAGTGGAGAAACGTACAGTATACTCAAACGCAATTTGAATTGTACCATGAGTGGAGAAACGTACCGTATACTCAAACGTAAGTTGAATTGTACCATGAGTGGAGGGAGTGGAGAAACGTACAGTATACTCAAACGCAATTTGAATTGTACCATGAGTGGAGGGAGTGGAGAAACGTACCGTATACTCAAACGTAAGTTGAATTGTACCATGAGTGGAGGGAGTGGAGAAACGTACCGTATACTCAACGCAATTTGAATTGTACCATGAGTGGAGAAACGTACAGTATACTCAAACGCAATTTGAATTGTACCATGAGTGGAGGGAGTGGAGAAACGTACAGTATACTCAAACGCAATTTGAATTGTACCATGAGTGGAGGGAGTGGATAAACGTACAACATACTCGACACAGAATCCAAAATATCCTAAGGCTTAATACGAATCATACAAGTCACTGAAATCCCTTATGCTGACAGCAGAACAGCGAAGAAGAAAATACATATATGTGTTGTGTGTGTACGTGCGTACGTGTGTGTGTGTGTGCGTGCGTGTGTGCGCGCACGTGTGTGTATGTGTTATTTGATATTTACGTCACGGTTGACTCAATTCGCGATTATTCAATACGCATCATCATCAGGTACCGTCTCTACATCGAAGGTTTGCTGTAATGGACATCCAATTTGCCATGTCTCTCGCCTTGATGTTACCATCTGTCATTCTGTAAATGGTTCATCTCTTGATGTATGACTACCACTTGTGTCTCGGTCTTCCTCTTGCTCGACGTCCTTCAACTTTTCCCTCTAATAAGGTTTCGATCAATGTGTTGTGTTTCTTTACATGTCCTAAAACATTTTTTTATTTTAATTCGCATTTTATCTAGTATTTATTTCTTTATTATGAATTTTTCTAGAACATTTTTTGGGGGTCTGTTTTTCTTTCCATGAATATGACTTATATATCCACATCTCACATACATCGTCCATGTTTCTGAACCATACACAAATACAATATTCAATATCACATAGTTACAACTATGATCTCCATCGGCGTTTTTTTGGGAGTATTTTTTAATACTAGATAAACATCATTTGTTGGATATGCGTTCTCTTGTTAACAAAAATAAGAACACGTAAAAATGTCAACAAACAACGATTGTTATTGACACTATTGACACATATTTCTATTTGCTTTTAATTTCCTTTATTGACTTACTGTTTTATACATGATTTGTATACATTGCATTCATCAATCAACTGCGAAACTATTTCCAAACAACCCCCTTCCCCTCCCCTCGGCGCCATTTTGAATTGTTTAACAAGTGATTTTAATGTAATTTTCCTGTGTTTTCATGATTTCCCTTACAAGTGATCCGATTAGATTGTTTTATACAGAGTGTTCAAGATAATTGCAGCCCCATTGATAATTCGAAAGTTGCCAGGTGCACATTGAGTTGTGCTTATTTACTATTTAAACCGGTTCTGACTAGCTCGTCCTACGTCACATTTGTTCATCGCCCCTTCCCGCACTACAATTACACACCGTCACACAACCTTGACCTATACTACGTCATAACTGAACCTTCCATTTCCATACATATATGCCAGATTAACTCCATTCACGGGCTGCTTTTAAGTTGAACACTCTGTATATACATTTTTTAAAATCCAGAAGCACTTGAGCTTTCAGCTCTTCGGCTCGGTGACATGGACATCTTAACCTTTCGGCTCGGTGCCACGGACATCGTAACCCTTCGGCTCGGTGCCATGGACATCGTAACCCTTCGGCTCGGTGTCATGGACATCATAACCCTTCGGCTCGGTGCCACGAACACTGTAAATCTGGAGAACCTGTGGCTTTTCTGCCAGCCCGCGGGATTGAACAGCACTCACAGGGGGCTTGTCATCTGCCGTCCAACACGCTACGAACACGCTGGGCAGGCGGGCATATATGACATTATATCAAATGTATGTGGATTCATGACTGTTAGTAGGGTCTCTATGGAGAAGTGGTTAAGACGTTTGTCTGTCGATCTGAAAGTTGTGGGTTCGAATCGGGACTGAGCCACATTTGAAATTTTGTCATGTGATCTCTAGAGTTGTTGCTGCTGGAGCTACGGAGTTTGTGCTTTGTACAACACTGTCGGAGATGTCGTGCCATTTCTGCCAACAGGGCGGAACCATATGGGAAAACCCGGTACAATGACGTCACTCTTTCGCATGTAACCCCTTTTTTATAATTGTTCTATCTTTCAAATTTTCGGTAATTCCCCTTGTCTTTTCACCGCTTGTTTGTGATATATGTTTGGTGATGAAAACAAGCTGTAACCTACCAGCTAGCCCCATTGTTAAGGCACCCAAAGATTTCACAGGCAGCTAAACAACAGATGATCAACAGCATTTTTATACCTACTTTGTGTTACCAGAGCCAAACATGGACATTGAGCAAAGCGCAGTCACAAAAATAACTACATGTGAAATGCGTTGCCTGTGAAAAGTTACCACAAGAAAAGACAGAATCACCAACATCAGCATAAGAAAGAAAGTTGGCACAAAACCGTGCTTGAATTACATAGATAAACAAAGAATGAAGTGGTTTGGCCACTTAATAAGAATGCATCTAAACTCCACAGTATACAGAGTCTTCTACAACAGAACATCAGGAAAGAAGGCAAGAGGAAGACCACGGAAAAGATGGTTAGATGGCGTAGCAGAATCCTGTGAAAGAGCAAAGATAACAATCACACAAGCCACCAGAACAGCGCAAGACAAAACAGAAAACCACGACACTGGGCAACAACCCGGTAGCAGTGTGACGACAAAAGAAGAAGAAGAAGATGAAAAAAGCGCGGCTCAGAGACGAAAGACGAATCTATAAACATTTCATAAACTCAAGACTTGAAACTACAAAACAAGTTTTTTATCTAGTGAAAGAAAGAAAGGATTTAATAGTACTATATTGACTAATGTGTGAGTAATGTTGAAATATGGAAAGGGTTCATTGACATGAGTATGAGTGAACGAACAAAAAGTTAAGAAGGTAAGTGGTGTCCCAAACATTCAGAAAAATAGTAGAAAGAGCTACCGTGAAAATGCCCTAGGCTGAAAAGTACTGAACACCCCTGCGGTGGCTCTGCGTGCAGTGGATACATCAACTCTAACCAGATTTCCAATCAAATATACAACAGCAATAAATGTCTATTTTTGAACACCGCAATAGAACGATAATTGGCCAGTCTGACTATCGTTTCATTATGTAGGGTCACTGTAAGTAGGGCATTGGAAGAGGAGAAAGTAGAAATTGGATCGACAGAACTATTTTCAGAACTCGAAATTGGATGGGCTGAACTGATCCGTTTTCAGTAAAAGTAGGATGGACAGAACTATTGAGTTTGAGAAGAAGCTGGATGGACAGAACTATTAAGTTTGAGAAGTTGAATGGACAGAACTATTAAGTTTGAGAAGAAGCTGGATGGACAGAACTATTGAGTTTGAGAAGTTGAATGGACAGAACTATTAAGTTTGAGAAGAAGTTGGATGGACAGAACTATTAAGTTTGAGAAGAAGCTGGATGGACAGAACTATTAAGTTTGAGAAGAAGCTGGATGGACAGAACTATTAAGTTTGAGAAGTTGAATGGACAGAACTATTAAGTTTGAGAAGAAGCTGGATGGACAGAACTATTAAGTTTGAGAAGAAGCTGGATGGACAGAACTATTAAGTTTGAGAAGAAGCTGGATGGACAGAACTATTGAGTTTGAGAAGAAGCTGGATGGACAGAACTATTGAGTTTGAAAAGAAGCTGGATGGACAGAACTATTAAGTTTGAGAAGAAGCTGGATGGACAGAACTATTAAGTTTGAGAAGAAGCTGGATGGACAGAACTATTGAGTTTGAGAACAGCTTGGATGGACAGAAAGAACTGTTAAGTTTGAGAGACTGGATAGACAGAACTGAAGTTTTCAAGAGAAGAGAATATACACTCACATAGACCACACGAAACGTTAAAGAATGACAATAAAAAAACCTTGATGATTATTATTAGTTCAGTGAGAAGATAAAGACTGAACAGAGGATACGAGAACGACAATCCGAGCTTCACCGGCAGGCAATTTGACTCATTTGTTTACTAGCTTTGGTGACGTTTGTATCAGTTTCAAATTAGACAGGTTCTCCAACCTTATCTAGTAGTTTTCCAAAATTGGATTTTCCCCCCAAAGGGTATATTTGGACCGGCTTTAAAGTGTGACAATAATCTAGGAATAGTTCTCATTTTCAACAACATATCTACACTACATATTTATTGTATTCATTCGGGTTGATTATTTCGTTTACACTAGTGGTCATTGTTTTGGTCCAGTAAGAATAATTTTGGCCTGTAACGATGGTATGTGGGACGGATTAGCGTAATGTAGAAGCGTTCGTCTTTCGACTCGGACACAAGAAGGTTGCGGGTTCAATCTCAATCTCGACGTTCCACACGCGAGGAAAGGAATTGGCCCTTCTAATTCCTGTACACTATGGTATAGAAATATGAAGTGAAGTGACTTCATACCCTAAAGTCTGAAAAAGCTACGGGACACTTTATTTTTATTTAAATATGTAATGCATACGACAAATAAATATACGACATACAACAAATAAATATACGACATACGACAAATAAATATACGACATACTACAAATAAATATAAATAAACTTCAGCAGATACATTAAATTTATTTTAAAGGCAATCGCAAAATCAAACCATAAGGTTAACCAATTTCATCTAAACGCAGTATAACTAAATTCAGAGGATGGCATTGTGTCCACCAGTAAGGATATAGTCTAGTGAAGAATGGATAAGGGTGCCACTCAGTGATGGCTCGTCATTAAGGGCCAGTGGGACCGGGCCACACCAAAAATGATGTAAAACGTGTATTTATTATTTTATAAATTAAAATATAGCAACCCAAAACCATGATTTATCCGGGGGAAAAATGTTTGGCCCCACCAACAAAAACGATAACGAGCCGCCACTGGCGCCACTATCTTACCGATCTTCGTCCACTTCATTATCAAACTTGACAGAGAAGTACAAAATAAAACCCTATGGCTGTAGTATTAGAGGTGTGGGCATTTGTAAATTAGAATTTCACAGATGGTCACGTTGTTGTTTGTACAGACGGATCGATTGTTCGTCATTTGGGAAATGCATGATCTTTACAAAAACAGACAACAAAGTGAAGAACTGGGAAAAACCAAATTAACAAATTGCTTTGTTGTGATTTGTAAGCTATATTTCTGCACACCGAACCCACAGAGTTGGAACTTTCCGAAGCAATCAACAAACTTTCAAATGGCAAGGCATCAGGACTAAACAACATTCCTGAGGAAATCCTCAAATATAATAGGGATGTCCTTCTGCCCCACCTCCACAATCTCCTTATTCAGTGTTCGAGAGAGGAAGCATTTCCTCAGGACCTGAGGGATGCAAAGATAGTGACGCTCTATAAGAACAAAGGGGATAAGGGGGTTGTAACAACTACAGAGGCATCTCCCTTTTAAGTTTCACAGGCAAAGGCTTTTGCACTAGTCCTTTCTAAACGACTCCAGAAATTAGCAGAGCGTGTTCTCCCAGAGTCGCAATGTAGATTCAGAGCTGGACGGTCAACAACTGACATGATATTTACCCTTCGACAGCTACAAGAGAAGTGCAGAGAGCAGAGTAAGCCTTTATGTATTGCTTTCGTGGATCTGACTAAGGCATTTGACACAGTCAGCAGGCCAAGTCTTTATAAAATACTGAAGCATATTGGCTGTCCCCAAAGTTGCTCCAGTTGATTGTCTCCTTCCATGAGGGCATGAAAGCCAGCATACAGTTCGATGACAGCACATCTGATAGTTTCGAAGTTAAGTGGAGTCAAGCAGGGTTGTGTCCTTGCCCCCACCCTCTTTGGCATCTTCTTCGCAGTCCTTTTGAACCACGCCTTAGGGGACGCTGATGGTGATGTTTTCATCCGCACTAGATCTGATGGCTCATTGTTTAATTTGGCTCGCTTAAGAGCCAAGACAAAAACGACGGAAATTCTTCTCAAGGACCTCCTTTTCGCTGACGATGCTGCCTTAGTCGCCCACAGTGAGACTACACTGCAATGTCTAATCAATAATTTGTCAAAGGCATGCGACCTATTTTCTCTGACTACAAGTGTCTCCAAAACAATTGTACTATGCCCAGGAGGTAACACAACAAATATCACTTTACATGGTAACCATCTAACACCAGTTCAAAAATGTTGCTATCTCGGATCCATGGTCACTGTCAGCCTTTCGCTTGATGAAGAAATCAACGCTCGTGTAGGGAGTGCGGCTACTACACTCGGCAAACTATCAAAGCGAGCGTGGGACAACACAAAACTGACATTGCAGACGAAGATTCAAATATATCGAGCCTGTGTAATTAGTTCTTTACTATATGACTCAGAAACATGGACAGCCTACTCAAGACACGAGAGGAGACTTAACATCTTTCACCTTCAATGTCTCCGCAAGATTATGAACATCAGGTGGTACGACAAGATAACCAACTCTGAAGTACTGCAACGTGCAAACCTGCCTTCCATCATGGGCGTGCTCAGCAGTAGACGACTAAGATGGTTGGGGCATGTGAGAAGAATGGAAACTTATCGTATACCAAAACAAATGTTGTTCTGTGAACATTCGGAGGAAGAGACACCAGGGCAGACCACTGCTCAGATATAAAGATGTCTTCAAAGCCTCAATGAAAAACTTTTCTATAGGTCCCAGCACATGGGAAGGACTAGCTGATGACAGAGTTGTGTGGAAAGCCAAATTACGAAAGGGCGCAGAGTCTTTTGAGAAGAGACTTATGTATGAGCTGAACGACAAGAGAGAAAAGCAAAAACTCAGAAGTTGTCACAGTAGAACACTTGCAAATTGACCGTCTGTAAAGATGAAAAAGGTCATATATTTCTGCACATTACTCAGTGCAAATGGAAAAAAACATAAATTGACACATAAAACCTCAACGAATCACAGGAACATTTTACAAGTCAAAAGTAAAATATGAAAATTACTAAGTGTTGAACAAACGGAAAGAACTGCGTCTTGAAAGTAAAATTGCTAATGTAAAGATATTATTTGCAGATCTCATGACGTAACATCATATTTCGTTTCGCATTATGCTTATTTGATTTGGTATTTCAAGTTGATGTTTCCTGAAATCGATATTTGTTTCCTTATACGCCCGTGTGCTCTCGGGACCCGCAAGGAAACAAAGAATAGTATCACTGCAACCTACAATGCATGTCGTAAGAGGCGACTGATGTATGCCCTAGGGATGCTACCCTAGTAAATAAAAAGCAGCGCAGAAATCGGATGTGCTGGCCTTTTTGTAGGCGCATAACTGGCACAGAGTACAATCGCTCTTAGGTTCAGATCACATACAAATCACACACAGAGTGGTTGACAAGTGGTCGACATGGAGTGTTTGAAGAAGAAGAAGAAGCAGTTTTCTGATTGCACAATTGCTAAAAATATGTAACTGACGAAGACTATCATAGCTAGGGGTGTCATACGGCACAGCAATGTAAGGCTTTGTTCATTTGGAGGTGAGTAGGCTACTGATATCTCTACGAAACCGATGTTGGCAACTGTTGAGCAGTTGTGTAAAACTAAAAGAGGAAAAGTGGTAGATTTATTGTTATACTTCATTGAGGTTGACGATGAGACTGATTGTTTTTTTAGTTGCAGCTAAATAAAACCCAGTTATATTCAGCTAAGCTCTGGGAATCTACATGGTCAAGCTATTTGCCTTGCGTTCTAAAGGTCGTAGATTCTATTCAGGACCACGCCGATCGGTTCCCGCGTTCATTTTTACCGCGTCCCGCGTCCAGAGATCTCTAGGATTTCTGATGAATTTACGGAGTTCGTGATCTGAGCAATAATTCTTGACTGGTGACTGGATTTCCTCGGGGAGAGCGATATGGAAAAATCAGGTGCAATAACGTAAATCCGTTACATTTAAACGTCATATTTTCACTGACGAAACACGTAATAACAAAGTATTGTAGTTTTACAAAGTACAAAAACAATATACAGCAAACACTATACATCAACATTTCGACAAATAGGCCTTTATCAAGTAAAGGATACACCAAAAGGAATGATCTACGACTATCAAAGCAGACATTGAAGTGGGATGCAAAGGGTTCAAGAAAGAGAGGACCACCTAAGGAGACCCTGAAACAAACTTTGCTGAGAGAGGCACGAAATATCGGTCTCAGTTCCATGGAGGAGATTGAGCGAGTTTCCCAGGATAGAGCGGTATGGAGAAATTGCCTGCATTCCTTATGTAACGTATAACGGTACGAGAGGAATTTACACCAAAAGCGAATAAATTCAGACTTCTTGGACAACAGATATAACATATACAATCAGATAATATATCCCTCTTACTATACAATTTTCATTAAGTTGGAAAAACAAACATCCTCTATCAGTAACAAAATAACTATGGATAAATCCACACTACTAAACTATGATTTAAAGTTTAATTTGTTTTCAGAAAATGTCACGCCAATTTAAAATTACGTACAAAGCAACACAAACACAAAATGTATCTACAAATTAGTTCCAACTGATTTAATGTTAAATAACAAATATATCAAGTAAGCAATGTCACGTCTAGGTGGCGTCTGTGGCTTAGGGGATAGTGACTCGGTCTATTAACCCAGACGTTCTGAGTTCGGATGCGGACAGTTTGGTTGCAAATTGTTTCCCGTGGATTTTTACAAAAGGACGATGACACCACCCGTTCAGAAAGCAATGTCAAACTACCGAACATAAAAATGCCTAGAAAAAACACAAACAGCGTTAAAAAGCTGTGGTTGATTCCCAAAGTCCTGTAAAGGATATGCAATTAACTTTTTTTTAAAGCAATGTCACTTAGTAATATAATTATTACAAGATATATCATAACAAAATTTGTTACATTCTTTCTTTTCTTTCTTTTCTCCAATCCTATTTTGCCTCAAAGCGTCAAGATAAGAAGAGTTTTCTAGAACGAGTCCTTGTGTGAGCTTCATAAATAGTGTCTTTCGTCGCCTCTGTTATCTCTGAGGTCCACCATTTGCGTGACCGGCCATTGTAACATTTTGCTTGCATAATAACAACAGTAACATTTCCTACGCTGGATGGATTATATATTGTGATGTACTGGACTATAATTAACGTAATAGTAATAATAATAGTCTTCTTCTTCTTCATCCTTCGCCCCTAGGGAAGCATAGGTCCGCAACCAAGGCCTTCCAAGCCCGCCTATCCAAGGCCATCCTTTCCAGATCTCGCCACTCTCTCCCCGTCCTCTTGCATTCCATCTCTAACTCCCGTCTCCAGGTGTTTCTGGGTCTTCCCTTACTTAAACATCGTGCGGACATTCCAGGTGCCAATCCTGGAGATCTTCCGGGTTGAAAGAAGGTGAGTCGGCAGGCCGATTTTCTTTCGAATTTCACCGGGTCGCTTCATGAGCCCCTCTACTTGGGGTCCCTCTTCTTCCTCGGGTGGCGAGCTTTGAATTTTATTGGTTGTGGTTTCTGTAGCTATCTGGTGTTTTTACGGTGTGGGGTAGCCAGCCCCACGACCAACCTCCTCAGTCGCCTCTTACGACATGCATGGCAGGTGACAGTGGTTATATTCTTTACATCCCTAATTTGGGCCCCGGTAACCACTCGGGCAAATAATAATAATAATAATAGTAGAATTAATCGAGTTCACTACCGCTAAGGCACAGACGCCCACAATTTTATTTTTACTATTATTTTATTAATTTTTTATTAAATTAATAATAATAGTAGAATTAATTTAATAAAAATTAATAAAATAATAGTAAAAATAAAATTGTGGGTGTCTGTGGCTTAGCGGTAGTGAACTCGATCACAATCCAAGTGTGCCTGGATCTAACTTCGCGGTGGGCAATTTGGAAACAAATTATTTCACATTGATTTTTTCTAACGACAAAAATAGACCCCAACGTGGGTAAGCAATTAAAAACTACTGAACGTATATGTGGCACCTAGAAAATCTTCAACTCATTTTCTGTGGTTGATGGCGAAGTCATGTTAAAGATATGCAACGATTTTAACTTTCAATAATAATCCCAAATTTTTCATTTTATAGAGAGTACTATCAGTTTATCCATTCTTCTCACAGGAAATTTAGTTTAACATCTATGTGTAAAGTCCCTTAAAGAAACATGGCACGTTGTTTCAAACTCGGCTTCTTCCCCATTAAAAATAATAAGTTTTCTCTCCATGCATCGGCCAGTAAAATCTGATACAACAGAATTCCCGTGAAAGATGACAAATAACAATTTAAAATGTCCCTCATTTCGATTACCAGTAAAACCTGATAGTGATACAACAGAATTCCCGTTCCCGTTAAAGTTGAATTTAGTTTAAATCTAGTTGTAATATTTCACCACTTTTAAAGCTACATTTGTAAAGTTATTCTTATCACGCTGATCTTCCGAGCCCACATAAACTGTCCCTCATTTCGATTGCAAGTAAAACCTGATACAATTGAATTCCCGTGGAAGTTGAAGAAAAACAATTGGGAAATTAAATTTGTTCATATTATTAACTTATCGATGTGTTTTTAAACACAAAATTTGGTCTGAACGTGAATCGACCGCATGTAGTGCATGTATACTGCAATGCAGGCAGACACGTTATCAACTACTTTACAGAAACTTTTTTAATAAATGTGTTTAAAACACGTTATAATAATAGTGACGTTATCATAGCATTAAGGACTTGAGCAGAAAGTAATAATCTTTGTTAAAATCTGTCTGTAGTGTGCTGTGACGTTCGTCCCTTTGTTGTATTGTTTGCTTGATAAATGCCTTGTTGGTCGAAACGTTGCTGTGTATTGTCATTGTTTTTGCCTTTTGTAAAACTACCGTACTTTGTGATTACGCGTTTCGCCAGCAGAAATTAGCAGCATGATCACGTTACCGGGAACGTCGTGAAAACATTGAAAGACAATTTCGGCGATTTCTATGCAGAATGACTATGTACGTTAAGTTCGGAATATGGTTATAGAAACGTATAGAAAGTCTAGTTTTATCATTTTTCCCTCTTCGTATCCATGAAAGCCATCTTCCTGTCAAATTTCAAGTCCGTAGAATGTCCAGATATCTCCAAACAGTTGGGACAGACATACAATTCCATTCATCTTTGTCTTATATATATATATTTGTTTACTACTTCATTTTGCTTAATCCATGAGTAATTTAAAAAAACGGGTTTATAACAAAAAGTTGCAAATAAATGTTAATCCTAAATAATCTAAATAAATAATAAAAGTTAAGTTTCTGTCACACAATAAACTAGATCAACAAAGAATTTCATTTGTAGAGATTAAAATCAGTGCCACTAGATAAGCAATCTCAAGCAAGAAGTCGTGGTCTAATTTGTATTTTTATTAAACTCCAATCAATTGAAATAAGATTGGATAAGGATAGCGACAACTTCTAGAGAAAATTGAGAACTAGATGGTGTCTTCTAATACCCTCTTTATTTGTTTGTTTGCTTGTGTTATTATTCATTCTCTTGTAATCTTTATGATTCACGCCTTCTTTTTTCTTATCTGTCTGTTAATAGTAGTTCTCTTATTAGTTTCAAATACTTGCATTTTCTTATCTGTTTGTTAATAGTAGTTCTATTATTAGCTTCAAATACTTGTATTTTCTTATCTGTTTGTTAATAGTAGTTCTCTTATTAGTTTCAAATACTTGCATTTTCTTTTCTTATCTGTCTGTTAATAGTAGTTCTCTTATTAGTTTCAAATACTTGCATTTTCTTATCTGTCTGTTAATAGTAGTTCTCTTTTTAGTTTCAAATACTTGCATTTTCTTATCTGTTTGTTAATAGTAGTTCTCTTATTAGTTTCAAATACTTGCATTTTCTTATCTGTCTGTTAATAGTAGTTCTCTTATTAGTTTCAAATACTTGCATTTTCTTATCTGTTTGTTAATAGTAGTTCTCTTATTAGTTTCAAATACTTGCATTTTCTTATCTGTTTGTTAATAGTAGTTCTCTTTTTAGCTTCAAATACTTGCATTTTCTTATCTGTTTGTTAATATTCGTTTTCTTATTAGCTTCAAATACTTGTATTTTCTTATCTGTCTGTTAATAGTAGTTCTCTTATTAGCTTCAAATACTTGCATTTTCTTATCTGTTTGTTAATAGTAGTTCTCTTTTTAGCTTCAAATACTTGTATTTTCTTATCTGTTTGTTAATAGTAGTTCTCTTATTAGTTTCAAATACTTGCATTTTCTTTTCTTATCTGTCTGTTAATAGTAGTTCTCTTATTAGTTTCAAATACTTGCATTTTCTTATCTGTCTGTTAATAGTAGTTCTCTTTTTAGTTTCAAATACTTGCATTTTCTTATCTGTTTGTTAATAGTAGTTCTCTTATTAGTTTCAAATACTTGCATTTTCTTATCTGTCTGTTAATAGTAGTTCTCTTATTAGTTTCAAATACTTGCATTTTCTTATCTGTTTGTTAATAGTAGTTCTCTTATTAGTTTCAAATACTTGCATTTTCTTATCTGTTTGTTAATAGTAGTTCTCTTTTTAGCTTCAAATACTTGCATTTTCTTATCTGTTTGTTAATATTCGTTTTCTTATTAGCTTCAAATACTTGTATTTTCTTATCTGTCTGTTAATAGTAGTTCTCTTATTAGCTTCAAATACTTGCATTTTCTTATCTGTTTGTTAATAGTAGTTCTCTTTTTAGCTTCAAATACTTGCATTTTCTTATCTGTTTGTTAATATTCGTTTTCTTATTAGCTTCAAATACTTGTATTTTCTTATCTGTCTGTTAATAGTAGTTCTCTTATTAGTTTCAAATACTTGCATTTTCTTATCTGTCTGTTAATAGTAGTTCTCTTATTAGTTTCAAATACTTGCATTTTCTTATCTGTCTGTTAATAGTAGTTCTCTTTTTAGCTTCAAATACTTGCATTTTCTTATCTGTTTGTTAATATTCGTTTTCTTATTAGATTGGTAATTTTTACATTCTCTTTTCTTATCTGCGTGTATTTAATATTCGTTACTTGTTAGCTTCCTAATCTCTACAAATTTTCACCGCCTTCCAATATTCAACCTGGAACTATCACCGCAATTGCCATGAGATTTTCCTGTGTAATAAAAAGATCGGGGCACACAGGTTATTCCCCAAAATGAAATAATGATGCTCACTTTTTTCAATCCAACTTCAAACTTCTGATGTTCATCTGTATCAAGCAATAATTTCATTAGGACCATCTTCTTGAGACTCGGGCATAAAGCTTCCGATGCACTAACTTGCTGTTTCACTGTCCTTAGTCTTCCTCACTTACCTTAAAGAATGTTAATGTATTTTTTCTTTTCATATTTGTTACAACACCATTCATTTTAATGTTTTGTTTATAAAAATTGTTATAATCATTCTTCTTCTGCTTCTTCTGCATTCTCACTAGAATGGGATTTCGGATTCTCTAATAAAGGCAGCCGTCTGCCTCAGAATATCAGCCACGCCAATACAGTTTGTCTTGGACGCTAGTGTAAGTGGGCCACCTCTTTCTTCTCAAGTCTGCATACTGGGGGTAGTTCTGTAGGATATGATTCCTATGATTTCTTCTTCCTCGTTTGTGCCGACTTCTTCCCGCAGTAAGTTTTGGCCACCCTCGTGATGGTAGGTCTGACATTCTTACTGCGTGGCTAAATCTCCGAGGCAGATTGGCGACCGTAGAATCCGTTATCCCACTCCTCATTATGAGGGGCTGTTGCACCATGTTATGCGCCTTACGGCCTGGTGCATCCGTTTTCTGCAAGCATTTGTTTCGGGTTAGCATTTCCTAGCGGACACGTGCATCCGATTTCATCCAAACCTCCTTAATCGCCTCTTACGACATGCGTGGTAGGTAACAGTGGTTCTATTCTTTACACCCCAAATTTGGGCCCGGTAACCACTCGAGCGATAATCATTCAAATAACAGTCTTAAGCATTTGGTTTTCTTATATATCCTTTAAAAATAGTTGACTACTTTTTGGAAACAGTCAAACCGTTTGCCGTGGTGTTATGTGTTTGAATCTCGACACTTCGTTCGGTTCATTATTATTTTCCCAGTCATCTCTAGGGTTCTTGTGGGAGCTACGAAGTTCGTGCTTTGAGAAATACTCTGGCTAGATCAATGACAATCAACATTTCATGACGATAGCCTAAACGTGACTAAAATTACAGCAGAGCTATTAACACAACCCTCCCTCATTGTCAACATTTACAAGTTGAACATCAGTGATAGACATTACCAGTTGTTCATTATTTATTGTCAAGTATAGAATGCCTTGTTGACTTGCAATTACTTGATGGTTCTGTCTGTGTCTATATCACTTAGCTGTCGATTACTGATTCATGATATTGTGCACCGATTGTGTAGTAGTTGTTCTTTGTGACTCAGGGGCGGCTCGTCATTAAGGGCCACTGGGGCCCGGCCCCACCGATAATTCAAAGGGATGTAACTTCCCGAAATAGACAAATAATAGTAAATACTCCAAAACCCATGATTTTTCCGAAAATTTGTGTCTGGCCCCACCAAGAAAAATCACCACGAGCCGCCACTGTTGTGACTACAGCTCACAACCAACATTAGAGTCTCTTATATGCATCCTGTTTTTGTTTTCAATTTCACATTTTGTTTCCAGCTGAGGTCTCATTAAACTCGTCTGAACTTAAAACCCCTCAGTAGTTTTATTTTCCGCTTGCTCACTGAACTGAAGACAATTCACAAGCTTTATTGATATCAAATCTAGTAAGTGCATACTGTCTGTCGTTAGACAAAAAAATCAATTTAAAGTGAAATAGTAAGATAGGGGATTGGAAAATGTTGACCTTTTCAAGAAATGGCCCTTAGCTTTTTTTTTAATGGGTCCTTTGTATTCCAGTTTGTATGCTATGAGTTAACGATTAACTTCTTTACAAAAATAAATAAAACAAATGTTTCATTAAAAACTAACAGTATTTTAAATATACAATGAAGGATGCACGCAATAAAAGAGTGACACCGGTCTGATTTTGACTCTTGTTGTTGCTTCTCGTAGAAGACTGGCTGCAACTTTCACTCTCCATCAATTTATATTGTCGACATACTTTTTAAACATTGATTGATTGATAGCACCATCATCATTGTACTTCGGTGACTAGCATGTGTGCTCCAATCTCTTTATTACACAGGAAAATCTCAGCTGCAGTGCACGAACTCCGTATCACCGGCGCAGGTCCCCGATGTAATTTTGAAGATGGTGAAGCTATTTTGTAAAATGTATATTTTTTTCATCTTTTCTAATGTATTTTGTCCGGGCAGCGGCTTTCCAGTCTGTTCTTCTCGGTTTTGAACTGCCAATTGTTCTTTTACGTGCTCAAATTGAACACGGGGCCTACGTTGTATTGTCCGTCTCCGATATGACTTGGAACTCGATCTCACCTACACTGAGATCAGGGATCTTGGAAAAATACCCCAATGGCTCCACGAGTGAATGAACTGGATATATTTAGCACCAGCGAACCTAACTTCTTCGCTACAGAGACCTCCAGAATTTTTTATATTATAACACAAAAACATCTAGATATAATAAGTATTACATGATATATCAGGAGAACCACTGCAATGTAAATAAATATTACATTATATATCAGGAGAATCATAGCAATGAAATAAGTATTGCATTATATATCAGGAGAACTACTGCAGTGCAAATAAGTATTACATTATAATACAGACAATACTATAAGACACACAAGTACTATGCTGGAACATTAGAATCACTCGAATTCTATCTGGCGAAGTAATCAGACCATGTGCCTTGAGTTTTAAAAATCATGTGCTCGAATCCCAACCACGTCGTTTGTTTAAAGAATGCATTTTATCCGGGAGATTGCTAGGATTATTGCATGATGTGAGACAAACAGGATTATTGCATGATGTGAGACAAACAGGATTATTGCATGCTGTGAGACAAACAGGATTATTGCATACTGTGAGACAAACAGGATTATTGCATGCTGTGAGACAAACAGAATTATTGCATACAGTGAGACAAACAGGATTGTTGCATACTGTGAGACAAACAGGAGTATTGTATACTGTGAGACAAACAGGATTACTGCATACTGTGAGACAAACAGGATTATTGCATGCTGTGAGACAAACAGGATTATTGCATGCTGTGAGACAAACAGGATTATTGCATGCTGTGAGACAAACAGGATTATTGCATGCTGTAAGACAAACAGGATTACTGCATACTGTGAGACAAACAGGATTATTGCATGCTGTGAGACACGCAGGATTAGTGAAAAGAAAGAAAGAACAAATAAGTTCTTATTATAATATAATATAATATAATATAATATAATATAATATAATATAATATTATATTATATTATATTATATTATATTATATTATATTATATTATAATATAACCAATACGAAGCAAACATGTTAAACATTATATCCACTGAAAATAATTAAACACAGTCGTTACCCGATGGGCACCTGATAATTGACATTCAAATTGTATGCTGTACTGCCGGAAGATGGTACCGACTGGAAAATTGGGAACTTTCCCAGCAGGAAAGATGTTCTTTGTCTGTCTTTTGTGAAAGATTCCAACTCAGTCACAGTTCAGACGTGTCCTCGCTACTGTGGTGGGCGGACACAGAGCTAATCTTGTCTCCAGGGGATAGATTTGTAAGAATAAGACATTGACCAAAAATTAAATGCAAACTTCGGCTTACAGGCTCCATGAGTTTGTACAGGACTATTCTTTTGTATGCTAAATTAATTAATTAAATAAGCTTAATTAAATTCACTTTTTTTCTGTTTACCAGTTGTGTTTATTTATTTACTTCATTGCCATTTCTGTCTTTTATTGTTCTAAAATTTTTAATTTTTTTCCATATCGTTACAAATTTTATTTTAAACTTTTCGTTAACTGAATTTAGGGGCAAATTGAGTGGAGGAGGGGTTGGGGGGACGGACGGAAATGGGAGAGCATATTGTTTTTGGACAATAACAACTGCTACTACAACTGCTACTATTGCTGATGCTACTATTGCTGCTACTAGTACTACTACTAATATGTCTAATGCTACTATTGCCGCTACTAGTACTACTACTATTATAATATGTCTAATGACACTATTGATGCTACTAGTACTACTACTAATATGTCTAATGACACTATTGATGCTACTAGTACTACTACTAATATGTCTAATGCTACTATTGCCGCTACTAGTACTACTACTATTATAATATGTCTAATGACACTATTGATGTTACTAGTACTACTACTAATATGTCTAATGACACTATTGATGCTACTAGTACTACTACTAATATGTCTAATGACACTATTGCTGCTACTAGTACTACTACTAATATGTCTAATGACACTATTGCTGCTACTAGTACTACTACTAATATGTCTAATACTACTATTGCTGCTACTAGTACTACTACTAATATGTCTAATGACACTATCGCTGTTACTACTACTACCACTACTTGGGGGTCTCTGTGGCTAAGTGGTTAAGTCATTTGCCTTGTGAGTCAAAGGTCGTGGGTTCGAAACCGGACCGCGTCGTTCTGTTCACGAGTGCAGTTTTTCAGAGATCCTAGGATTGTTGCTGGAGCTTTGTACAATACTCTCTACAAGTAGCGTGCCATTTCTGCAGAGAGACCTGGTACAATACTCTCTACAAGTAGCGTGTCATTTCTGCAGAGACTGGTACATACTCTACAAGGCGTGTCATTTCTGCAGAGACCTGTACAATACTCTCTACAAGTAGCGTGTCATTTCTGCAGAGAGACCTGGTACAATACTCTCTACAAGTAGCGTGTCATTTCTGCAGAGAGACCTGGTACAATACTCTCTACAAGTAGCGTGTCATTTCTGCAGAGAGACCTGGTACAATACTCTCTACAAGTAGCGTGTCATTTCTGCAGAGAGACCTGGTACAATACTCTCTACAAGTAGCGTGTCATTTCTGCAGAAAACCTGGTACAATACTCTCTACAAGTAGCGTGTCATTTCTGCAGAGAGACCTGGTACAATACTCTCTACAAGTAGCGTGCCATTTCTGCAGAGAGGGACCGAACCATATGGGGTAGAACCCGGTGCAATGAAGTCAATTCCTCGGCTAAACCCTTTAAACTACACTACTAGTATTGCACTACTATACCACCATTTACTACTACTACTACTACTACTACTATCACCATTCTACTACTACTACTCTACTACTACTACTACCACCATTACTACTACTCTACTACTACTGCTCTGCATCTGCTGCTACTCACCATACTCTGCTCTGCTCTGCCATGCTGCTGCTCTACTGCTGCTCTGCTGCTGCTACTACTGCTGCTGCTCTGCTACTGCTACTGCTGCTCTGCTGCTACTCTGCTGACTGCTACTGCCCACTACATCTAGCTCTACTACGCCACCATTACTACTACTACTACTACTACTAGTATTGCTACTACTACTACCACCATTACTACTACTACCACTACTAGTATTGCTACTACTACTCCACCATTACTACTACTACTACTAGCTACTACTACTCACCAATTACTACTACTACTACTACTACTACTACTACTACTCCACCATTACTACTACTACTACTACTACTACTCCACCATACTACTACTACTACTACTACTCTACTACCACCATTACTACTACTACTACTACTACTACTACTCTACTACTACTACTACTACTACTACTATCACTACTAGTATTGCTACTACTACTACCACCATTACTACTACTACTACTACTACTACTACTACTATCACTACTAGTATTTCTACTACTACCACCATTACTACTACTACTACTACTACTACTACTACCACCATTACTACTACTACTACTACTACTCTACTACCACCACCATTACTCTACTACTACTACTACTGACCACCATTACTACTGCTACTACTACTACTACTACCACCATTACTACTCTACTCCCTACTACTGCTACTGCTACTACTATCACTGCTAGTATTGCTCTACTACTACCACCTACTTACTACTACTACTACTACTACTACTACTACTACTACCACTACTAGTATGTGCTACTACTACACACCATTACTACTACTACTACTACTACTACTACTACTACTACTACTACTACTACTACTACTACTACTACTACTACTACTATCACTACTAAGACTTCTTATTGCAAGCACGGTAAAGAGCTTATATTGTTCTCAAATGATGTTTCTTGCTTCCCGTTTGTTACCGGCATATACCAATCACATCAATTAGACAAGGTTACAATGCAAACAATCAAGGTAGGACATAATTAGACTTCAAAGCTTTTCTTGTGTAGTATTTGGAGAAAAGTTTTAGAAAAATATCTTGCAGGTTAAGTAATCCTTAAGTTCATGCTCTACTAACCAAACCCTCGATCATTCATTCTAAGTCAAACTTATAAAACGAAATTATTGTTGATCAAATTTGCATCTTCATCTTCTTCTCTTCCACCATTTACTTATTTATAGAAGTGTTTGGGGAGGGCGGTGTACTGATCTTGTGTGTGCTTGTTCTCGTACACTTTGTAAGCAGCTGTTATTCATTTTCTTAAGGATGTTCTTGATGTCGTCACTCCATCTTTTGCGTGGTATTCCTCTTGCTCTATACTCTTACTCTATACTCGTAGGGGGTTTGGGAGTCAGGGATTGGTAGTACCTCTGGTGAGGATGGCTGTCACGCCCTTTTTAGGGCCCATCCCTCTTTGGTCCAAACCCGACTTCCAGCTTACGCCTGTGGCTCCTAGTAGTTGTCAGCATGTGACAACGGCCACCCCGGCTGTGAAAGGCCGGCTAAACCAGGCGCGGGTAACCGATTCGGTATTAAACCAATCGGTGAATCCGGATATGCCAACCCTGCATGTGAAGACCGGACTTGGCAGATTGTGCGGAAGAAACTATACTCTGGTTCAACGGACAAGAAGGAGTCTGTCAGCAACGCGCTGCGGAGCGTAGTGATCACGGCCAGGCACGTAGAGCGCCCTGGTCATTCGCTGCACCCAGATCCTTCTCCAGCCGTCTCGACTTTGTCCTGCCACTGGACACAGAAGGAATTGAGCGAGAGAGTGAGATCGACGAACTGCACAACTCTTTCTCACTTTAAACCAAATCATCGCGCAAGTCCCCATTTCATCCATCCTATTCCCTTGGATTAAAATGTGTGTGGTCATCATCACCCGTGATGAACGAGCATCATACTCGTTATACTTTTTCTGTGTGACTCTCTGGAGTAAACGATACAAATTAATTATCATTAGTTGATACAATAATAAATAGAATCATCATGATTGCACTTTGTTGAATAACCGTAACCAAATTTATATCATTATACAGGGTGTTCAACTTAAAAGCAGCCTATGAATGGAGCTAATCTGGCATATATGTATGGAAATGAGAAGGTTCAGTTATGACGTAGTATAGGTCAATGTTGTGTGATGGTGTGTAATTGTAGTGCGGGAAGGGCGATGAACAAATGTGACGTAGGACGAGCTAGTCAGAACCGGTTTAAATAGTAAATAAACACAACGCGTTAGGTTATCTGGCAACTTTAGATTTGTCAATGGGGCTGCAATTATATCTTGAACACCCTATATTTTAATGTTGATCGTTACGGTTATTCATCAAAGTGCAATGATGATGATTCTTTTAATTATTGTATTAACTAATGGTAATTAATTTGTAAAGTCCAGTTAATATGTAATTAATGCAATATGAGAATAAACATTGAGAAACTAGAAGTGGTGATATTTGATAGAGAAGAAAACGCTACCAATATCTCCATCGGCAAACATCAATTAAAACAAGTCAAAGACTTTATATACATAGGAAGCATTTTTTCAGCAAATGAAAGAATAACTAACGAATTCAACTTAGATTTAATAAAGCATATAACAAATGGCACCAATTTTGAAATGCAAACATGCCACTATGAACACTAAAAGAGCATTGTACAACACAATATTTCTCCCAACTTTACGATATCAGTGCCAAACCTGGACGCTGACAACAAACGATAGAAGAAAACTAGTCACGACAGAGATGACGTGTCTACACAGACTGCTGGGAGTATCAAGAAGAGAGTGGTTTACAAAATAAAGACATCAGGAAAAAAGTGGGTATAACATCAGTACTGAATTTCATCAAGAAACAACAAATTAAATGATTCAGCCACATAAGCAGATTATCAACAGACAGTGCACCTGAAAGAGAAATGCTATTCCGATACAATGAATACAAAGCAAACGGCTGTCCACGCAAAAGGTGAGTCTTCGAAATAACAGAGGCGGTGAAAACCACTATTTATGAAGGCACACAAAAGCACGGTCTAGAAGTCTCTTCTTATCCTTACGCTCTGATGTAAAACATGATTAGAGAAAATGCAGATTGGTAAAGTCACCATAGATAAAAACATAGTATTTAGTTTTGTATGTGTCACCTGCGTAGAAAGTTATTCAGACATCTTTATATCTATCTACAGTAATAAAATATTTCAGAAATATATTTCTATATTTTCAATCACTTGAGCGGAACCCGCAAAGAAAACGGAAAAGGAACCGCCCTAAGTAGACCCGAAGACAGAGTCGTCTTGAGGAATTCAATGATGTCGGATTATCCTGAGAAGCTGTACGGAAAACGGCATGAGACAGGAGAAATGGAAATAAACTGTTGGGACCTTATGCTCCCCGAGGAGCAGACAGGAATAAGTTAAATCACCGCTGCATTTTTATGTACACCCAAGTCTTATCATACATAGAAAAGCAAAGGATATGCGCTTATAGGAGAAATGTATAGTTGTTGTTTTTTTTTAGAACAAAACATCTAATGGTATCGAGTTAGATCATCAACAGTTGAATTCTCAAATAACAAATTCTGCCAAACTAGAACAAAGAAGAAGGGGATTGGGATAACTCAATCCTTTCTTCTTTGTTTTCTCATCAATTTATCATATTACCCATTCTACATACATGAGTTACCCGCTCACAAAGAACACTTTAGCAAAATGCGAATATCTTGTCCTGAATTTCTCAATGAAAGAGACCTGTCAGGTGTGTCGCGTTTGTGTGCGTGTCAACTGCTTGTTGAGAAATTCTTTCAATTCATGGTCTACGATATTAGAATGTCATTATGTCATGCTTGAAAAGCATGAAGATTGATTGGGAGATTTTGTTAAAAGAGACCAAAAACCGCTGACTGATGCACAAACACTCGAGACTGTCATAAAAAAGGGGCGCTGCCATTCTAAAATATATGTAGAAATCACATAAATAATAAATGTGGTTAATTTACACAAGTTTGCCATCATGTAATTGGGCAGCCATAGATAAGATAATACACATTTTCAGAGTATAGTCTATGTACAATTTCCAATCAAACAAAAAAAGTAATAATAAATAACAAACTTTAAGTGAGGTAATTATATTGTCTTATTTTGTTCACTTGAAATTAATTCAAGCCTAGTCATGGCGCCTAATATATACACTTTCATTGATTTTTGCGTGAAGGATTGCTGTCCTTATCACCAGTTTCCCCTCACTATTCAGGCGAGCCTTACTCCGACTATAGAGGTACTTGTAATTTAGATCCCCAAGTAGAGGATCAGAGTTTCCTGTAGTCAAATCGGGTACCCCTGTGTACACCGAGAATTGTTGGCTCAAGCTCATTTCGAGCCATGGAAGTTTCACGGTACGTGCTCACAAGCTCAGCGTGTTATCAACTGCGCTATTAGCGACCCCACGTTAGTTCAGACATTTTTTTCCCAGTCCCACAAGGAAATAGTTTCAATATTTACCTCGTAACTTAAACCAAGTGAGACTACAATGCATACTTAGCTTAAGTACGTGTCATGTACAACATCTGTTCAAAAGTATCCGACCTTTGCCAGGGAAAAATGTAATTATTCACCTGAAGTACTCTCAAAGTGTCAATTTAAAGTACTCTCCTTGAGGCTGCACACATTTCTTCCTGCGGTTCCGACAGTGTTGGAATAACATCAGGAAGGTCTGTATAAAAATGGGGTATAGTTTATATCGTCACTCTAAGCACATATCGTCACTCTAAGCACATATCGTCACTCTAAGCACATATCCTCACTGTCACAGCACAAGGAAGTTTAATTATTAAGTTTCAACAACACAACCACAATCTATTGAAACAAGCAGTTTGTACAATACTTGTGTCTGGCAAAGACATATGAACAATACTTGTGTCTAGCAAAGACATATGAACAATACTTGTGTCTGGCAAAGACATATTAACAATACTTGTGTCTGGCAAAGACATATTAACAATACTTGTGTCTGGCAAAGACATATGAACAATACTTGTGTCTGGCAAAGACATATGAACAATACTTGTGTCTGGCAAAGACATATTAACAATACTTGTGTCTGGCAAAGACATATGAACAATACTTGTGTCTGGCAAAGACATATTAACAATACTTGTGTCTGGCAAAGACATATGAACAATACTTGTGTCTGGCAAAGACATATTAACAATACTTGTGTCTGGCAAAGACATATGAACAATACTTGTGTCTGGCAAAGACATATGTACAATACTTGTGTCTGGCAAAGACATATGAACAATACTTGTGACTGGCAAAGACATATGAACAATACTTGTGTCTGGCAAAGACATATGAACAATACTTGTGTCTGGCAAAGACATATGAACAATACTTGTGTCTGGCAAAGACATATTAACAATACTTGTGTCTGGCAAAGACATATGAACAATACTTGTGTCTGGCAAAGACATATGTACAATACTTGTGTCTGGCAAAGACATATGAACAATACTTGTGTCTGGCAAAGACATATGTACAATACTTGTGTCTGGCAAAGACATATGAACAATACTTGTGTCTGGCAAAGACATATGTACAATACTTGTGTCTGGCAAAGACATATGAACAATACTTGTGTCTGGCAAAGACATATTAACAATACTTGTGTCTGGCAAAGACATATGTACAATACTTGTGACTGGCAAAGACATATGTACAATACTTGTGTCTGGCAAAGACATATGTACAATACTTGTGACTGGCAAAGACATATGAACAATACTTGTGACTGGCAAAGACATATGTACAATACTTGTGTCTGGCAAAGACATATGTACAATACTTGTGTCTGGCAAAGACATATGAACAATACTTGTGTCTGGCAAAGACATATGAACAATACTTGTGTCTAGCAAAGACATATGTACAATACTTGTGTCTGGCAAAGACATATTAACAATACTTGTGACTGGCAAAGACATATTAACAATACTTGTGACTGGCAAAGACATATGAACAATACTTGTGTCTGGCAAAGACATATGAACAATACTTGTGACTGGCAAAGACATATGAACAATACTTGTGTCTGGCAAAGACATATGAACAATACTCGTGACTGGCAAAGACATATGAACAATACTTGTGTCTGGCAAAGACATATGAACAATACTCGTGACTGGCAAAGACATATGAACAATACTTGTGTCTGGCAAAGACATATGAACAATACTTGTGACTGGCAAAGACATATGAACAATACTTGTGACTAGCAAAGACATTAACAATACTTGTGACTGGCAAAGACATATGAACAATACTTGTGACTGGCAAAGACACATTAACAATACTTGTGTCTGGCAAAGACATATGAACAATACTTGTGTCTGGCAAAGACATATGAACAATACTTGTGACTGGCAAAGACATATGAACAATACTTGTGACTGGCAAAGACATATTAACAATACTTGTGTCTGGCAAAGACATATGAACAATACTTGTGACTGGCAAAGACATATGAACAATACTTGTGACTGGCAAAGACATATTAACAATACTTGTGACTGGCAAAGACATATTAACAATACTTGTGACTAGCAAAGACATATAAACATTACTTGTGACTGACAAAGACATAAGTAAGACATAGTAACTCTCTAGTAGCGAAGTTCTGATTGTGTATTCGAAAGAAGAAATAAATTAAGCTTAAATTGTTCTCAAATTATAAGAAGCAGGATAGTTCTTGTTCGCAATTGTTGTCCACTTTCTGAAGCACTTTATTCACAAATTATTTCAAGCGTCAAATCATTAGATTGTATATTATCCATGCTCAGTTGAAAACAAAAGTGTTAGATTTGATGTTGTTATTAATAATTCGTTTTAATGTATTTGCAAAATTTGAAACTTAAGGTACTTTTGAAAACAAAATTCCTCCTTTGTTTTGACTCGGGCTAAAATGCCATTTTGCATTTATTCTTCAGCGATCTCTGGTCATGCACTTAATTTACTGTGGGCCATATACTGGGCGGTCAGCTTCAGGTCTGTTAGGTTTCCCCAAAGTTTAGTTTTCAAGTCGACTGGCTGTGGCCACATGATGCGTCTCAGATCACCCAGGAGAGGACAGTCTTGCAGGATATACTCCGGTGTCCTTTTTGCATTTGAATATAGTTGCCAAAATATTGAAATGATTCTATTGAAAGTATGACAGAAAATCTAACGCTACAAGTTGTCAGAAAACTTGCAGAACTGAATAAGTAGTTTACAGTTCCCTTAAATGTTAATAGATAGAAGATATAGAAACACAATGTAGTCTTACTACTATTTAAGAATGCAGTGCTATCTTAGATCAGAAAGGAAAAATGGCGGTGGGTTGGACCAGAGCCAACTATAATCTAATTATAGGTTTATGGCCTAGTTATCTAGAGTTGGCTGTGGTTGGACATACTCTGCGGAAGATACAGTCGGGTGTCTCTAGACAAGCACTTGGGTGGAACCTGCAAAGAGACGGAAAAAGGTACACACTAAACAGATCTGAAGACAGGGCCCTCTTGAGGCAATGAAGGATACACTATTATCCTGTGAAGCCAGACAAAAATACGGTCAGAGACCAATGACAGTTGAGGATACTTACTAAGATCATGTGCTCCTCAATGAAGATATAGAAGTAAGAATGAAAGGAATGTAATATTTGTCAGAATGTCTTGTTAGATCTACCAGTATCATATTTGATCTATAAACGACTGATAACCCCCGTGTGCTGACAGGGACTGAAAGAGGAAGTAAGAATATGTAGCAATATGTACATGCCAAACATGTCGTAAGAGATGACAAAGGAGGGTTTGGGTTGGGCTGGCTACCCCGTAGATAAAAATAAGCCAACAAATCTTCAACAAGCATGAAAAGCACAAAAATAAGAAATAATGTAACTCAACCATCCGAACCAGGGGAAGGTCCCCCAACAGAGGGGCAAATGAAGTATCGCCGGGACAGTCGAAAGGTTCCGGTGATGCCGACTAACTTTCTTTCCTGCCGAAAAATATAGGTAAAACATGGAAATAATTAGAAGGGATGGCAGGAGAGAGGAAGAACTGGAAGAAGTTTGTTGAAGACCTGTGCTCTGTTGAGAGTTGAAAGGTTATGAAGAAAAAAGAACGACTGACATCCAACGATAATGACAACTAAAATATACTTGTAATTGAGAGAATTCAATTTAAATTTAGACAGAAGTCATCCTGGACTTGTTCAAATGTTTTAATTAACAGTAGTCGATTTGATCCGACTTTAAGAAGGAACAAAGAAATTAATCTATAGGCGAATTTCAACTCTTTTTGGCTATGGAGAAATCAAATTCTACAAGTCAATGTGGCTGTGCTGTCACTTCATTCAGACATTACTCTCAATGTGTTGCTATTTATATTTTTACATTCGTTATGTCTGTCTGTTAGAAGTGTCAATATTTTTCTGTCTTCAGTATTTATGTTTGCTCATCCTTAGTGTCTTCTATTTGTTAATATGTATGTCAATGTTTGATTGTTACTTGTGTCTAGGTTTATTGGCATGTAGTGGTGTTGTGTCAATGTTGTACATGTTTATTTATATTATTTTTCTTATCTTGTCTTCACAGTTATGTAATGTTATGCTATGTTATGCGATCGACGTCATGGTACATTGGGTATTCCCATGCGTGCTTTGTCTTCTGCTGCAGTCTTATCTTATCTTATCTTAACCACATTTGCCGTGAAGCGCCGTGGGGAGAGTTAGTTTCTATCTTGTGCCAGGCGTGTTGTGCTTGGGGTTGTCATGTCAGTCCATGCTTTCGCAGGGACTCTGAGATGTTTTCTATCCATCGTGTTCTTGGCCTGCTTCGTGCTCTGCGCCCTGAGCGTCGATTATTGCAGGCACGTGATGGTATAGTTCGTTCCAAAATTCGTGATCACACTAAGGTTTAATTTGTACGAAATCTATCTGATGGATACAAGTAAATTTTTGCATGCAGTCTTATATACCTCACGACGTTACGAATCCATGTTTAACTAATTGGTAGGTAGCTTAGTTGATGTAAAAACACGTTTTTTGTTATATAATTTTGCATAAGCACAACAAAAGGATAATCAAAGTTTAGAACTTACAGTAATACTCAAAATGGTGGCGAATGATTGCAAAGGCGTATTCCTATTACATATTATAAAAGAAAGGTCACATAGTGAACAAATGATACCTTCCAAGCTCTATAAATGAAAGTAAATGTTGTGTACATACGCCAATGACAGTCGGTAGGAAACATTGTGAACTGATTAATTCCACGGGATTCCCTATTTTGACGTGCACTGAATTGCATTTGGAACACGGAAATGCTTAGTTATAGACAAACTTGACAATCATACTGTAAAATTTCGACAAGTACACAAGATCAACATCGCGGTAAATTTAGTAATAACATATAATAAAATTAGTTGCAGACATTCATCAATAGATGCCTACGCAAGATACTACATCTGAGATGGTACGATAGGAACACAAACAGAGAACTGTGGGATAGGACAGGACAATGGCAGGTGGAACAAGAGATAATGAGCAGAAGGTGGAGATGGATAGGACACACACTGAGGAAACCCCTGACAGCATCGTGAGACAGGCTCTCCGATGGAACCCCAGGGCAATAGAAGTAAGGGAAGACCCAGAAACACCTGGAGACGGGAGTTAGAGATGGAATGCAAGAGGACGGGGAGAGAGTGGCGAGATCTGGAAAGGATGGCCTTGGATAGGCGGGCTTGGAAGGCCTTGGTTGCGGACCTATGCTTCCCTAGGGGCGAAGGGTGAAGAAGAAGAAGAATATAATAAAATTCGTACAGAACTAAAGGTTTGGGTGGGCAAAAAATAGAACGTCGTCACTGTTACCTATATAAAAATGCAAAAATCAAGAATTTCTGTCAAAGTGGATGATTTTATATCAGTCGGTAAAGATGATCACGAATTTTGGAACGAACTATAGTAAATGTGGTTCCATTCTCATTAAATGGCCGAACCACTTAATTCTTTGCTTCTCAATGTACTGTATGCATGGTATAGTACCAACGATGCTTCTGATATTCTCGTTTCTCACTCTATCTCTCCTTGTAACGTTGACTGCTTTTCGTAGACATCTCATTTCACATGTTGTAATGTTTTCCGCTGCAATAGCCATCATAAAGTCTATTTGCTCACGGTGCCCATGAGAAGTTGATTAGTATATCTTTTCTCTTTATCACGAAGACGACACTGTCTGTAATGTTTCTTCACAGTGCTACCGGGTTGTAGCCCAGTCTTGTAGTCTTCTGTGTTTTATCTTGTGCTCCTTGGATGGCTTGAGTGATAGATTCCTGTATCGTTAGGTATGATTCAGAATCTATTATAGATTCCTGTATCGTTAGGTATGATTCAGAATCTATTCATATTTTCCTTGGTCTTACCAAACTCTGTAACACCGATGAGTGTTCCCGATGTAATTTTGAGAATGGCTAAAACTTGCAGCAATCTATTGTATATATTAAATGAATTTTACCTTGGCAGCGGCTTTCCAGCCTATATGTATCCATTTTCAACTGCCAATGACTCTTTTGCGTGCTCGATTTGAACGTTTACGTTTTTGAACGCTTACGTTTTGTCGTCCATCTCCGATAGAACTGGGAACTACATTTCACCTACATTGAAATCAGCAATAACTGGACAACTCGATCGTTTCTCACGGAAAATGACCCAAGTGCTTTTGGGGCGAAAGACAAGTACAGTACCGCCACGATACAAAGAACGTCGGATAAAAAGGTTAACTTGAGGTATGAAGGTAATCCATAATTTGGCAGAGCTTGCTTTTGGACAGATATTGAGATTTTAAATGGTTTTACAGAAATGTTGAAAGTTGTGTGTTTAGGCTCTGCATATTAACACATACTACCAACTAATCTCTTCAGGTGGTTATATTTTCCATAGTTTATGAAAAAAATGAAAATTGTGGGATATCCTTTACTTGGTCGAAACGTTATTGTGGATTATTATTGTTTTTGTATTTTGTAAAACTACAGTACTTTGTTTTACATGTTTCGTCATATTCTTTACAGGAATTAGACATCAACTACAGTAAACGAGTTTTTAATAGTTTTTTTATTTATATGCACCACTTATACGTTCAGTAGTTTGCCATTGCTTTCTGGACTGTGAGGTCTATTTTTACCATTCGTGAAAATCCAAGGGAAGGAATTTGCTTCCAAACTTGCCCACAGTTGAGTTTGAACCAGGAATACTTGGGTTGTGATCAAGTTCACTACTGCTTATGATAGTAATCTGTATTTTGTGGTACCTACGATCTATTTGCTAGTCAATGTTGCTTGGTTGTACGCATACATTGCATCGTTGAGTTTTCTCGACAGTTTGTAAAATAAGACATGGGACCAACCAGACAATTCACTTCAGGAGACGTACAACGGACGATAGCTTGCAGAAAGAGGAAATTATATCGACAACTTTCAAAGCAAAATTAGATGTATCAATCTGTGTTTACATCTGACGAAATAATCCTTCCTTTCGTTCGCTTGAAATATTGTCTATATATTCAATGTTGTCTCTTGTATAAACTTCACTGTTTTTGTAGCTCACACAGAGGTCCATGTAGTTTTCTGTCCAGTGTTGTTTCGTTAGGCCTGACGAAATAATAAAACTGATTCATGAAATGTTAGTAGTGTATGTATGATACATCTAGGATCTAATAATTTCACTGAGAGATGCTATTAATTATATCAAGTCGGGAAATAATACACAAACCACGAGGGACAAGAATTTGTGGAGAAAGATATGATTATCTACGTCAGTTAGTATTGCCTCATATATCGTCATTCATTCCTTCATTCAATCATTTATTTGATCCTTTCGGAACTTCTTTCCTATGACACTTCTCATAACTATCTGTATATTATACTCAAGGCGCCAACATCTGATGCATCCATTTACAATTTGTTTTAATAACACACTTTTTTCTTCTGTTTCAAATCAAGTTGTTTTTTTAAACCCGATCTAGAAATTTTTTTTTATCCTGATGCTCCTTGAGGCAAAACTAGAGAAAAGTAAAGTAAGTCAGAATAAAAAGAGATTTCTAGAATGAACTCTTATGTGCGTTTCGTACATGATGTCTTTCACGGTCTGTGTTATCTATGTGCTTCACACGGTCTCTGTTATCTATGTGCTTCACACGGTCTGTGTTATCTATGTGCTTCACACGGTCTCTGTTATCTATGTGCTTCACACGGTCTGTGTTATCTATGTGCTTCACACGGTCTCTGTTATCTATGTGCTTCACACGGTCTGTGTTATCTATGTGCTTCACACGGTCTCTGTTATCTATGTGCTTCACACGGTCTGTGTTATCTATGTGCTTCACACGGTCTCTGTTATCTATGTGCTTCACACGGTCTCTGTTATCTATGTGCTTCACACGGTCTCTGTTATCTATGTGCTTCACACGGTCTGTGTTATCTATGTGCTCCACCTTTTGCGTGGATGATCTTTTGTAGTGCAACCAGTGTATCTGGATAACAATGCCCGTTGAGGTATAACGTTTGTCAAAGGTTACTGCTAGAAACAGTGCGCAAACTAAAACTGAAGTATAAATGTCCGTTGTTGTAAGCAATATCTGTCATGAGAGAATGTGATGTTGATCTATACATCTTTAATGTCTTCCCAGATATAAGGGTTCAGGGCCTAGGGTACTGCAGAAACAACCCAAAGACAATCGGAGCAAGAACTGTCACAATTCACAAAATTGCGCCACACGTCAACATTCTTGTTTAGCAGTTTGTGTTAAAACAGAGTGAAACATAGCACGTATGGTTTATAACAAAGAAACATATATGTCTATTGTTATTGTTATTATTATTGTGTTCCTTTCGTACAGTTATACGTTACATAACAATTTTTCCATACCGCTCTATCGTAGGCAACTTTTCCAATTTATATCATGAACTTGATTCCACTAGGTCTTGCCTCTCTCAGTAAAGTTCGTTTCAATGGGGGTTTTTAATGTGGTCCCTTCTTTCGTGAACTATTTGTCTCGCACTTCAATGCCAGCTTTGTGATTCTTTTAATCATTTCGTGTGTGTGTGTGTGTTTATTATTTAAATCGTTGAACTTCAATTGTCCTGTGGTAGATTTGCTCATGGCATTTTAGACGCACTAATAAGTGTGGACGTCTGTGTCTTAGCGATAGTGAGCTCGATCAAACTCCGCTGGTTCGAACTCAATTTGAAAGCAAATTTGTTCCTGTGGATTTTTATGAACGTCAAAAGTAGACCTCACCGTTCAGAAAGCAATGGCAAACTAATATGGTTGATGGCAACGACCTGTCAAAGATATGTCACATTTGATTAATGTTATAAACTTGTTCAAAATGAACTAATTTTGAAGTTTTTATTGTTAAGGCATTCCTGTGTAACATCGCAGCTGAACGCTCTGCACAGTGTTTGCAGTTACCATTTGTGAGAAATTCGTGTAGTCTAGTGAGGCTGTAGCTATGACTTAAAACATGTCTTACCACTAAAGTGTACTTCCTCATTAGTTATGTGAATGTCTTACCACTAAAGTGTACTTCCTCATTAGTTATGTGAATGTCTTACCACTAAGGTGTACTTTCTCATTAGTTATGTGAATGTCTTACCACTAAAGTGTACTTCTCATTAGTTATGTGAATGTCTTACCACTAAAGTGTACTTCCTCATTAGTTATGTGAATGTCTTACCACTAAAGTGTACTTCTCATTAGTTATGTGAATGTCTTACCACTAAAGTGTACTTCCTCATTAGTTATGTGAATGTCTTACCACTAAAGTGTACTTCCTCATTAGTTATGTGAATGTCTTACCACTAAGGTGTACTTCCTCATTAGTTATGTGAATGCCCTGCCTCATTTCATAGCATATTCAAATTATCAATCACATCTTGTATTATTCTTCACATGGTTATTCCTTATCTCTGCTGCTTGTTATCAATGAATCACAATACTCAAAATTGTTCATCCTCTCGAATAATCTTTGCTATACAAACTTACACTGGCCTTAAAATCTGTCAGACAATGATATAACACATATCTTTGTAGAAATGGTTCGGAGCATAAATAATAATAATTCCTCTCGTACTGTTATACGTTACATTGGGCCTGCAAGCATTTTCTCCATAACGCCGAAATTTCTTGCCTCTATCACCAAAGTTTGTTTCAGTGTTTCCCTAGGTCGTCCTCTTTTCTTGAACCCTTTGCATCCCACTTCAATGCCTGCTTTGATATTCTTTGATTATTTCTTCTCAAGGTGTGCCCAGCATATCTCCATCTTCTCCTCCTTATAACAGTTGTTACTAGTGGTTGACCAGACATTTCTCTGATTTCATGACTTCTGAATTCGTTCCATTTTATGTTCATTATTTTTCGCAGATATCTATTTTCAAATACATTCAAATTGCTTTCTATAACATGTATTCAACGAACAAAATAACTTTCCATTTATCTCCATTTAGTTTACACGACACATGTTTAGTGAATAAACATGTGGCGTAAACACCGGACTTATCTGTTTAAACAATATAAACTTTATGTCACGACTTATCCTTTTTAAAAAATAGTTTTTGAAGTTTGAGGTTGCTCAATTTATATGATAACCACCACCAAACTAATTAAATCAATTTGGTAACTGTGTAGTGTACCAAACTAATTAGATCAATTTAGTAACTGTGTAGTGTACCAAACTAATTAGATCAACTTGGTAACTGTGTAGTGTACCAAACTAATTAGATCAACTTGGTAACTGTGTAGTGTACCAAACTAATTAGATCAACTTCGTAACTGTGTAGTGTACCAAACTAATTAGATCAACTTGGTAACTGTGTAGTGTACCAAACTAATTAGATCAACTTGGTAACTGTGTAGTGTACCAAACTAATTAGATCAACTTGGTAACTGTGTAGTGTACCAAACTAATTAGATCAACTTGGTAACTGTGTAGTGTACCAAACTAATTAGATCAACTTGGTAACTGTGTAGTGTGTATATAGACCGGTTTTCAGATTCTGCGTATAGTAGATTGACTACGCCTTATAATCTTATTCTATGTTGATGCTTTACCTTTCAATTATAAAGAAATTATTGCGATATTTTATCATAAATATACAAACTTTAAATGCAGATATACAGTGTATTATGAAATACACAACCGGTATACCTACAATTGTGTTATGGTTAAAAACTATCTCTAGTCAAAGAACTGCTTACATAGTGTCAGCATAAGAATATGAACACTATCATACAAAAACTATCTCTAGTCAAAGAACTGCTTACATAGTGTCAGCAAGAGAATATGAACACTATCATACAAAAACTATCTCTAGTCAAAGAACTGCTTACATAGTGTCAGCAAGATAATATGAAAACTATCATACAAAAACTATCTCTAGTCAAAGAACTGCTTACATAGTGTCAGCATAAGAATATGAACACTATCATACAAAAAACTATCTCTAGTCAAAGAACTGCTTACATAGTGTCAGCAAGAGAATATGAACACTATCATACAAAAACTATCTCTAGTCAAAGAACTGCTTACATAGTGTCAGCAAGAGAATATGAACACTATCATACAAAAACTATCTCTAGTCAAAGAACTGCTTACATAGTGTCAGCAAGAGAATATGAACACTATCATACAAAAACTATCTCTAGTCAAAGAACTGCTTACATAGTGTCAGCAAGAGAATATGAAAACTATCATACAAAAACTATCTCTAGTCAAAGAACTGCTTACATAGTGTCAGCAAGAGAATATGAACACTATCATACAAAAACTATCTCTAGTCAAAGAACTGCTTACATAGTGTCAGCAAGAGAATATGAACACTATCATACAAAAACTATCTCTAGTCAAAGAACTGCTTACATAGTGTCAGCAAGATAATTTGAAAAACTATCATACAAAAACTATCTCTAGTCAAAGAACTGCTTACATAGTGTCAGCATAAGAATATGAACACTATCATACAAAAACTATCTCTAGTCAAAGAACTGCTTACATAGTGTCAGCAAGAGAATATGAACACTATCATACAAAAACTATCTCTAGTCAAAGAACTGCTTACATAGTGTCAGCAAGAGAATATGAAAACTATCATACAAAAACTATCTCTAGTCAAAGAACTGCTTACATAGTGTCAGCATAAGAATATGAAAACTATCATACAAAAACTATCTCTAGTCAAAGAACTGCTTACATAGTGTCAGCAAGAGAATATGAACACTATCATACAAAAAACTATCTCTAGTCAAAGAACTGCTTACATAGTGTCAGCAAGAGAATATGAACACTATCATACAAAAACTATCTCTAGTCAAAGAACTGCTTACATAGTGTCAGCATAAGAATATGAACACTATCATACAAAAACTATCTCTAGTCAAAGAACTGCTTACATAGTGTCAGCAAGAGAATATGAACACTATCATACAAAAAACACGATGGAAATGGATCGGACACGTGAAACATGAAGACTAACTCTATCAGAAATCTGCACTGAGATGGACACCAGAGGGTTAACAAAAATGTGGAAGACACTCAGAAAACCGGGAGGAGAACAGTAGAACGAGAACTGAAAGAAATGAATCACAACTGAAAAACAATACAGTCCCTTCTTACCCTATCCCGTTCTTACCATCCTTTTCCCAACATTACATACATTTGAAAATAAACGTGAACGAAACAAAACAGAACTGAGCTTTATATTTAGATGGTATAAATATCTTAAAAGAAAACAACAGAACGTGTAGAATGTGCTGCAAAATATGTATTGTAGCGTAACACGAATCTGGGTTAAAGGACAATTTTTTTAAATAAGAAAAGCAAATTAAGGAGACTACTCCTTAATTTGTTTTTCTTACAATTACTAACAATTTTCTCTGTTTCTGTTCAACATTTGTATAAAACCAATCCTTAAAGTTGCATCATTAACTGCAACATTGAACACACGTTTCGGACAACCAGAATAATACTCGATATCGAACGTCAATGTATGATAACAGTGACCAGAGAACAATACAATGAAGACATAATTAGAGTCTGTAAATAAAGACACATTCATTGACAAACAATTCATTGATATGGTACTATTTTCAGTTTTTACGATAAATCACGTTCGTGATACTAATTATTGGTAAACAATTCGTGGCATTTCTATCTAAGATAAAATCGTAGTTAATAACTACATCCCGTAATAATAATGTCTCACTTCATTAATCTCAAAGATTATAACAACTATGCTATAATAATGTCTCACTTCATTAATCTCAAAGAATATAACAATTATACTATAATAATGTCTCACTTCATGAATCCCAAAGATTATAACAATTATGCTATAATAATGTCTCACTTCATTAATCTCAAAGATCATAACAACCATGCTATAATAATGTCTCACTTCATTAATCTCAAAGAATATAACAATTATACTATAATAATGTCTCACTTCATGAATCCCAAAGATTATAACAATTATGCTATAATAATGTCTCACTTCATTAATCTCAAAGATTATAACAACTATACTATAATAATGTCTCACTTCATTAATCTCAAAGATTATAACAATTATGCTATAATAATGTCTCACTTCATGAATCCCAAAGATTATAACAATTATACTATAATAATGTCTCACTTCATTAATCTCAAAGATTATAACAAATATGCTATAATAATGTCTCACTTCATTAATCTCAAAGAATATAACAATTATACTATAATAATGTCTCACTTCATGAATCCCAAAGATTATAACAATTATACTATAATAATGTCTCACTTCATGAATCCCAAAGATTATAACAATTATACTATAATAATGTCTCACTTCATGAATCCCAAAGATTATAACAATTATACTATAATAATGTCTCACTTCATTAATCTCAAAGATTATAACAACTATGCTATAATAATGTCTCACTTCATTAATCTCAAAGAATATAACAATTATACTATAATAATGTCTCACTTCATGAATCCCAAAGAATATAACAATTATGCTATAATAATGTCTCACTTCATTAATCTCAAAGATTATAACAATTATACTATAATAATGTATCACTTCATTAATCTCAAAGATTATAACAACTATGCTATAATAATGTCTCACTTCATTAATCTCAAAGAATATAACAATTATACTATAATAATGTCTCACTTCATGAATCCCAAAGAATATAACAATTATGCTATAATAATGTCTCACTTCATTAATCCCAAAGAATATAACAACTATGCTATAATAATGTCTCACTTCATTAATCTCAAAGATTATAACAAATATACTATAATAATGTCTCACTTCATTAATCTCAAAGATTATAACAATTATGCTATAATAATGTCTCACTTCATTAATCTCAAAGATTATAACAATTATACTATAATAATGTCTCACTTCATTAATCTCAAAGATTATAACAACTATGCTATAATAATGTCTCACTTCATTAATCTCAAAGAATATAACAATTATACTATAATAATGTCTCACTTCATGAATCCCAAAGAATATAACAATTATGCTATAATAATGTCTCACTTCATTAATCCCAAAGAATATAACAACTATGCTATAATAATGTCTCACTTCATTAATCTCAAAGATTATAACAAATATGCTATAATAATGTCTCACTTCATTAATCTCAAAGATTATAACAATTATGATATAATAATGTCTCACTTCATTAATCTCAAAGATTATAACAACTATAGCGCATCTGAATTATTTTTGCCTGAAAATCTGCTACCTGTATCACCAGTATTCCTCGACATTCAGGTGAGATTAACTTCGACTTAAGGGGTGACTGTACGAAGTAATGAAGTAGTGGATTATAATGAACTGAAAAAAAAAACCTCACTTTTCCAAAATGCATAGAAAATCAACAACGCGCTTACTGTGATTGATGGTGACGTTCTGTTAAGGATATGCCAGGATTTTCACTCGTTTGCTACTATTCCGGTTATCCAAAAGTTGCGTTGCTAACAATTTAAATATAATAAAGGACCTAAAGGCGATTGCTTTCATTTCATTTCCACCGAATCTTTCCATATGGCTCCGTCCCTCTCGGAAATAAGGGAAGCCACTTACTGAGAGTGTCGCACAAAGAACGATCTCCGTAGCTCCAACAACAATTTTAAGGATCTCCTGGGGAAAATGCACAGGTGTACTAAACGACGCGATCCAATTAATTTAAATATAAAAACTTTGAGTCAACTGGACCAGTATGAGGTAATTGATACTGCTGCACTTGTTGTTATTACTGATGTTTTTCAGGAAAATTGTCTGTGATTTTCTAATTTAAAAGAAATTGATTTTCCATCCTGGAAATGTCAGCGAGGGCAAGAAGACTTTAACTGGTGCATGCTGTAGAATCTAGATGAACTTAGAAATACTAAATAATTATCTATTAAAACTTTATTTATGAACACAATAAGAAATAAGGGCATGACTTTGTGTCGAGACTAAAACAAAATAAGGAAATGAAACTAGCTTTGCAAGAAAATTAGTGTTGTACTTTCCGTCGCCATATTTAGTACTTTGTAACTTTAGAGCTGCAAATGATTTATTATTGAAAAAGAAAAAAAAGAATTTGACTGGATATTCCAAACCATGGGGAATTGAGAAGGACATTCACTAAATGAGTGCACACAATAAAAACTTAATACAGCTTAATGAACACACTAACTTGGACTATTTTCCAAGTTAATTTTGAATTATGTTTTATAATATATTTTACACTACATTACCTGCAAAAATTTAAGTAACACTAAGATTAAATTATACAAAAACTGTAATAAGTTCAATTAATCTATATGGATTCAAAACATGGAGAAGAAAAAAACAATATGAAACAATACAGACCTTTAAAAACAGTCTTAAGACGAAACTTAAGGATTAAAATAGTGCAGATGGAGAATGAGAAGCCTTAAGGATATTTATAATTTGTTGAAATCACTATTAATTACCACCACATGACATAGAATATGATTTCTAGAGCGAATTGAAAGTATAGAGGAGAACAGGGATTTAAAAAAAATAAAATCATCAAGTGCCGTGCCCTCTGGCGTAGGCGATCATGGATCTCCACAAATCTCTGTCGTTGGTGTTCGCTATCAACTCAGATGTTGACGCTCTACCGTGCCATGAAGTCAGGCTATCCAAAATTTTCTCTCTCTGTCTTCCCTGTCTCGTCTACCCTCGATTTTACCGGTTGTCACAATGTGTTCTAAACCTCCCTCCTCATCACATGCCCGAAAAATGATGACTGCCTCTTTCGTATATTAATGATAAGCTTTCTCTGTGTCTTGATCTCATTCAGCACTTCAACATGTCATTTTAGCAGCCCATGGGATTCTCATCATTCTTCTATAAAACCACATTTCTGTGGCCCTCAGAGATTTTTCAATCTGTGTGTTCATTGTCCATGCATTCGTATGTCAGTATTGTTTCTATGCAGCACTGAATAACTCGCATTCTGATCGGGATTGACAAGGACTTGTTGCAGATAATGCTTCTCATCTTTAGGAATGATGTTTTCGCTTGTTCTATTCTGCTCTTTATTTCTGATCTGCACCTGCCATCTGATGTTACCAAGACTCCGAGGTATTTCAATTGCTGCACTTGTCTTAGATCAGTCCCATTTACTGTGATTGTGCATTTTGGCAAAATCTGCTTTTGATATGATCATAACTTCTGTCTTCTTAATATTCAAACTGAGTCCTTTGTTGTTACTTTCTGTCACAACCTTATCAACTAATTTAAAATAAGGACCTGTAATCAGAACCTGTAAACTAAAATAAAATCAGGAAAACAAAAAACAATTTACAACGAGAGAAAAAGATATATATATATATATGTTAGAGCATGTGCAGAAAAACTAAATATTTCTTTTTACAATAAAAACACGACTTTCTCCAACTCTCTTCAGACAGACATTTGTAGTACAGGTTAAATGAATTTATCGTTACACATGTCACAATTTGCACCAGACCGGCCCCCAACAGCATCGTTACACATGTCACAATTTGCACCAGACCGGCCTCCAACAGCATCAACGTGATCCTCAAATTCAAAATGTGATTGATATTTCCTTAGAGTTCTTCTCAGTTTTGACAATTCCAGAAATGTGTTCTTCGTTCTCAATAAATATTATTTTCCACGAAATTAATCTAACCGATGAGTTTTTTTAAAACCATATTCATGTGTTTCTCAAATCTTACCAGTATTACCAACATTATTTGGTTATATTTTTTTCTTTGGGGGAAGGGAGGAGATAGACAACAGAGTCTTCACTAGTGACACGCCCGTAACCCTCAATCTGAATCTAATCAGGTACAAAAGAGTAGCATATAAAGGTGTGCTGTATCAAATTTAATAACATTCAAAATAAAACAATTCGTGCAATAATGATGACTATACGTGTTACAGAACAGTGTTCCGTGTACCATGGACAGAGAAGAGAACAAATAGATATATCCAGAAGATACTCAAAATCAAAGAAAACTGACTGATGTTACAAATAAGAATACTATACACACACATGCTATATATATATATATATATATATATATATATATATATATATATATATATATATATATGAGCAAGAGAGCGAGAGAAAGAGCGAGAGAGAAGAGAGGACTGGACGGTCCTAGACCCACAAAAACTATAATTAAAAGATTCAAACACACTCCAGCAGCAGACAATGTAGAATGAAAGAACAGATAATGATCACAACAGATGTAGAGCATGTTTGTTGACATGGATAAGAACTTATAATCTCTGCACAAGATGAACTATTTGAAGTAGAAATTAAGAGGTCAGCAAAATCAACTAGATTAACTAGCATACTGTGAAGATGGACACAAGATATCATAGACAAGTTTAGTATGACTGCAACAGATGCCGGACACATCAAGAAATACAGGAAGGCATTTAGAGTAGTTTCTGCAATGAGAGCGAAACAGGTAAGAACAAAGTACTTTAGTTTTACAAATACAAAAACAGTGACAATACACTGCAATGAGGATACAAAAAATACTGGTTGCAATGAGAGCCAAATTCCTACAGGGGCAAGCTAGAAGAAGTTGGTGATGATGATGATGATAATTAGTAAACCTCTGTTTGACATAGCATTATTATTAATTAAATCTGCTGTTCCCAGTGAAACATGGGACTGCAGCAGTCGCTCTCTCCCGAATTCTATTCTTGGCCCTATTTATTTTCCTGGTTCTAAGAGGTTTCGACCTTTCTGACTTTATCGTCCACTGTTCTTCGCCAGGTATTAAAGCCTCCATTTCGTCTGCTTCCCTTCTGCATTCGATCACGATCAAGTGTATAGTATAATATCCTTGTATTTCTTTTAGCCCGTTTCGATTACATAATTATACACACTCTATTTTCATGTATGTCTCATCCTGTGTGTATTGCCTTACATCATTGGATATTGTTCTCATCCATATTTTTTTGCAGATAATAAATTGCAGTATTAATGTAATTCAAGTAAGGATTACGTAGTAATAACATTATTTATTTCACACGGAACCTGCTGCATCTATAGCGTCATTATCTGCCCTGTTTTGTTGTATTCGTTTAAAAAAAAATAATACACTAAATGTTATAAATCAAGTTGTAAAATACGGGAGAGAATACATAATACCGGAGTTTTATTACTATAGTTCGTTCCAAAATTCGTGAACACACTAAGGTTTCATTTGTGCGAAACCTACCTGATGGATGACATACATTTTTTGCAGGCAGTCTTATATAACCCACGACCCTATGAATTCATGTTTAAGTAATTGGTAGGTAGTTTGGTTGATTCAAAAATGTTTTTGTTATATAATTTTGCATAAGCACAGCAAAATGATAATCAAAGTTTAGAATTTACAGTAATACACAAAATGGTGGCGAATGTTTGCAAAGGTGTATCCATATTACATATTATAAAAGGAATTGACATAGTGAACAAATGATACCTTCCACTTCTACAAAGGAAAATATAGGGTTTGCGGATACGCTAATCACAATGGTTCGGATACAATGTGAAAGGATTAATTCCACGGGATTTCAGATTTTCACTTGCGCTGAATTGCATGTAGAGCACGCAAATGCGTAATTATTTAACAACTTGACTACGGTACTGTTAAACTTCTACATGTATACCAAATCAACATCGCTGTTATTTTACTAATTACATATAAGTAAAATTTTATAGCATCAAAGGTTTGGATGGATAAAAAATACTTTAGGAATGTCGCCACTGTTACCTGTAGAAAAACTGTAAAAATCAATAAGTTCTGTCAAGTGGATGATTTTATATCAGTCGGTAAAGATGTTCTCGAATTTTGAAACGAATTAGTAATGTCCTTACATATTGAAAATAGTCAAACACAATGCAACGAAGAAAACATAATTGTCTACATTTTTGTTTAGACCACGTTGCTCGCATTACTAAACCGCTACATTTTACCTTTTTCTACATTGCTACTTTTGCTAAATTTTCCACATTACCAATATTATCACATTGTCCACATTGCTACATTGTTTTATTTTCCACAGTTTCTATATTACAAAATTGTCTGTACTGCCCATATTGCAAGATTGTTAGCACTGCTATATTGCCCACATTGCAAAACTGTCAACACATTGCTAACATCAACACATTGTCTAGAAGTTTCAAACTGTTACATTGCTCACATTATCAAGAGTGTACACATTTTGCTACATTGTACACATTACCGATACTGCTACATTGCCCACGATACTCATATTTCTGTATTGCCCCTTGACCCCTTTGTTACATTGCTCATATTGCTACTTTACCCAATGTTCACGTTGTTCACATTTTCCACATATCCACAATGTTCGCATTGCTACATTATCCACATTACAACATTGCCCACATTTCGACATTGTTAACATTGGTGCGTTGCCCCCAATACCACGTTGTCTGCATTTCTTCTTTGCTATAGTGCCCATTTTAATACATTGTCCTACTTTCTACATTGGTCACATTGCTACAATGCTATGAAAATATGCTAACCCGACTGCTACATTTGGATAGTGATAGTAAAACAATTTGCATCAACGTTCAGTGTATACATTCAATAAAGACGATTACATAGACACTTTGCTGATATTGGGTAACTTGACTTTCTGAGTTATTGAAATCGTCGCAGGCGCAGGAGATACAGTGTAAGGGATCTGTCGCTGGCACTTTCAGGTAGTTGGGCGCAAAATGTGCAGCACATTTTAGGGTAGGGGAGGGGGGGGGTGTAAAAACCATATTTGCATAGAATTTTAAAAAAACTTAAAATTTCCCATAACCTTTTCAGACCTTAGGATATCAAGTCACTTCACATTTCTAGGCCCTAGGGTGCAGGATGTAGGAGGGCCATTTTCTTTCCTCACGTGTGGAACGTCGAGTGTGAGATTGAACCCACAACCCTCTTGTGTCCAAATCGACGATCAAACGCTTATGCATTACGCTAATACGTCTCCCACGTCGACGCTCAAACGCTTATGCATTACGCTAATACGTCTCCCACGTCGACGCTCAAACGCTTATGCATTACGCTAATACGTCTCACACGTCGACGCTCAAACGCTTATGCATTACGCTAATACGTCTCATAAGTCGACGCTCAAACGCTTATGCATTACGCTAATACGTCTCACACTTGCGTCGAATATTCTCCAAATTGTATTAACAATCTCATTAACTAGAAACAAACATGCAGACTATTTCATTTCTGTCACTCTATGTAAGAGTAAATAAGAATCTTGAAGTCTCTCATCTTCAATCAACGTCAACTGATTTCATTTTGCAAATGTTGGTGCTCGGTTAGATACAATAGAAAATGTGAACATGCAAAGAAATAAATACTGAAACCTCACCGTCTGGTCAATACAATAACAGTTTGACATTATTTCAATTGTTCTTTACAAGCTAGTTGATACTTGAATAAGGTGAATTTCTGGCACATATTTGTATTTGCATCAAGCTTGTTTATATTGAAATAAGCAATTGTCATCAATAGTCAACTCATTTTGGGCGCTTTGTTTTGTTTTTTCTTTCAGTGACTATGTGTTCTGTGACTAATCTCGTGGCAACTGGTTTTTTTTTTGGGTGATAATATCGTTATTTCACATGGAGATAGTTTGTGATTCGTGGTAAACGACATCTTTAAACGATGACGTGCCCGTCTGCCCAGCGTGTTCGTAGAGCGTTGGACTACGGGTGACTATCCTTCTGTGTGTGCGGGTTCAATTCCGCGGGATGGCAGAAAAAACCACAGATTCCCCAGATTTACGGTGTTCGTGGCACCGAACCGAAGGGTTACGATGTCCATGGCACCGAGCCGCCGAAGAGCTGAAAAGCTCAAGTGTTTCTGGATCGAAAAAAAAACAAAAAACGACGACATAGGATAAACGACGTAGGATAACAAAAAAGTGCCATCCCCACCCTAGTCAGGTCAGAGCCCCGTTTGTCTTTCATCTCGCAATCAAAGTCTCCTGGTCTACACCACTGGGAGGTGAAGTTTGCTTTCATGCTTTACAGGCCATCAGTAGTCAACTTCTTCTTCTTCTGCCAACATTCTTCACGGCCAATTTGATCATTCTTATTGTGATGTATAATTGGTCCACTGGCAAGAACGGAGTGATCTACGTCAGGACGATTGTGCGCCCATGGTGACTAGGCCCGCCCGTCCGTTTTCAGCCAGCTTTGATTTACTAGGGTGAGCTTTTCCTAGGTACGATCCTTTCGGATCTACGCCTTTTCGATCAACTTTGCCGTATATTTGGGCTTTGTGATCTACGCCAAGACAGTGAGTTACGCTGCTTTACCCGTTCTGACTGAGAAATGTTTCTCGGGCTTGTCAGCTTGTCCTCGGACGGCGTCTTACTCGTATAAAACACCGTGTAAAGTATCGGCCTTCGCCAATGTTCAGGACCCGGGCTTCTTGTTTGATCCGTACATTGTCGGCCTTGCTTTACCGTACATTTTTGAGTTTGATCCGGGGAAGGAACATTCTCAGCCTTTTCTAGACGCGTATCGGTGCGTGGCAATTTGCAATTTACCTCGAAAGCACTGGCATGGGGCTGAGTACAAGCAATGTAGAGGGTCGTTTCAGTGGGCACTATAAGCGTAACTGAGGATTTTGCGCTCGCCGCCATCACCCGCCCCAGTTATTCCGGGGATGTTAGTTACGACTGCAATCGAACCTTGCCCAGTTGCCCCAAGGCTGGCAGTTCCGTTAGGCATCACCAACCTCAGTTCTTCCGGGGATGTTAATTTTAATCGCACAGTACCTTGCACGGTTTTCCCAGGGCGGGTAGTTTCGTTATGCACTAAACGCAACTTGTTCTTTTGCGCTCGGCAAACCTTGCCCAGTACATGTATCTGCACCAGGCTACCAATGCGGGGTCAGCTGCAATCTTCTCTCGCACCAACACGAGGGTAGACTTTCATTCGTTACGGTCCTGTCTTATTTATTCTTGCCGACGGGCTGGCAATGTTTGCCCCTCCTCAGGGCTTCGAGCTTCGCCCTACGTGGGCATACGTTTGGTCACTGGATGCACCTCTCATCCATGTCTGAGTCGTTTCGTTGCTGTTTCTTTGCGTTCAGGGACTTGGGCAATATCTTGTTGGACATCGGTCAGGAGAATTGTGCATTTTATTTGTATGTATCTTTATCGTATTTCCGTAATTGCACTGCTACCACTACCAGTAGTTTCCTCTCCCGATCCCTGCCCCTCTTAGCCAGACCAGAACCAGAGTCTGTTTCCAGGGTCACCGCGTGGAGGTTAGGGCAGGGTCTTGGTTAGCGCGCCCCTCGCTAACCCTGGCTCATGTTACCACCATGACCTCATGAGCCTTTTACCCCCAGTAGTCAACTAATTTTCCTTATTCGATCTCTTAAGAAAGACTAGCTGACTCCAACTCTGTTAGATACATCGATATATGACATGAGTTACTCCTTTCATAGAGAGCTTGGGCTACCATTCAGGAGACCCAGGTTCGATCCCCGGTAATATCAATAAGTTATTTTCTGTCGGAAACTTCGAGAAAAAATTATAACCTGAATAGTTTCGCAGTGACTGTACAAGTGCAGTCTGCTCTGATTCATGCGCCCCCTCTCCTCCTACACCGCCCTAAAATGTGATATTACACAGGCAAGACGCGCAACAATCGTACAGTTGTTATAGACAAAGTTTGACGTCACCATGAATTTTGCAATCTTGACCGTACTATTTCTATGCCTATTCCATGGATCATAGACCATTGTTTCCGTCAACCTATGTCTTTACCTATTCTGGTAGAGTTCTTGTCAATTTTGTTTCTGTTTCTACATTACTTCACCAGCTTCTTTCTGACTTTACCATCTGAGGCTATATGTGTCCTTGTTAGTATCAGTTTTCGTTTTGCTTATCCATGGATTGTTGAGTGATGACACGAAAATTGATATTGCATTAATACTGCAACTGATGACACATCAATACTTTAGTGGTTGACACATTTATACTACAATATTTGACACATTTATACTACAATATTTGACACATCTATACTACAATTATTGACACATCTATACTACAATATTTGACACATTTATACTACAATTGCGAGCGTATGTAGCTCACACGGTAGTGAGCTCGATCACAACCCAAGCATACCTGGTTCAAACTCAGCGGTGGGCAAATTTGGAAACAAATTCGTTTCCGCGGGATTTTTACAAAATATAAAAATAGACCTCACCGCTCAGAAAGCAATGACAAACTACTGAATGTATAATTGGTGCCTAGAAAATCAACGACTCGTTGACTGTGGTTGATGGCTACGTCCTGTAAATGATATGCCACGATTTTCATTTCATACTACAATTGTTGATACATCTATACTACAACTGTCGATACATCTATACTACAATGCAGTGGCGGCTCGTCATTAAGGGCCTGTGGGGCCGGGCCCCACCAAAAATAATGTATAACGTGTATTTATACATTAAAATATAGCAATCCAAAACCATGATTTATCCGGAAAAAAAATATCTGGCCCCACCAACAGAAATAATCATGAGCCGCCACTGCTACAATGGTTTTAGTAATATATATATATATATATATATATATATATATATATATATATATATATATATATATATAATATGTAATATAAATATTGAACACGCTTAACTGTACACCTGCTGGGAAGAGTGAAGATCTGGTTTTAAACTCATGAGCCCAACAAGTCATGAGATTGCATGATGTTCTACCACTGCTGAAGGATGATGTAAAGGTTTCTACATAATGTCATATGGTGTGTTCAATAACACCACGTTTAATGTGCATTTTGTTGTGCTAGTTGAACTTTTGTTAACTGTATGCAATACATTTTTATATGTCGCATTTTCAATGTCCACAATTTTAGGTACTAAAAACAACGGAACTAGAGCTTATGAAAAGGCTCTGACATTTGGATTTGACATACACTAAGAGAACCCGCTAAAAGTATTTTATTTCTGATCTTGTTTTGGATTCCCCGGGAATGAGAGAGGATTAGACCCAAAAACCCCGAATGTAACAAAAAGCTTGAAATGATATTAGACTGACTAGAGAGATATGGAGAAAGAAATAAAAAAACATAAACGAAAGGATTATGTTTAAGTGTTGATGATCGGTTCTTGAGACGGAGCTAAACGGATTGCTATTTGTTATTATTATAAGTAAATACAAAGAGCCCCTCCCCCCTTTCCCTACCATGATTTATATATTGGTTTACACTGTGTTGAAAGATTATGAGTAATGAAATCAGAGACATGTCTAGTCAACCACTAGTGACAACTGTTATGAGTAATGAAATCAGAGACATGTCTAGTCAACCACTAGTGACAACTGTTATGAGAGAGAGAAGATGGAGATATGTTGGACACACCTTGAGGAGAAATGATCAACGAATATCAAAGCAAGCATTGAAGTGGGATGCAAAGGGTTCAAGAACGAGAGGTCGACCTAAGGAGATCCTGATGGAACTTTGCTGAGAGAGGCAAGAGGTATCGGTCTCAGTTCCATGGATGAGATTGAGCGAGTTGCCCATGATAGAGCGGTATGGAGAAGTTAATTGCAGGCCCTATGTAACGTATAACGGTACGAGAGGAATTATTATTATTATTATACTGTGTTATTTTTGTTGAATCAACGATACACGATGGGTATGTGGTCAGCAACACGTCGGCCGTCTTCACTTCCCAGTGTTCTCTTATATTCAATTGATACTAGATGGACCTGAGAGCAGCTACGAAGGGAAAATTTCACTATACTGGGGAATTTAATCTTGGGACTCAGCGACAACGCAACAAGTGCACTAACCACTGCGCTATTGCTGCTATCATTTATTACTATTATTATTGTAATCAATATTTGTGGAGACATTTCTGATCAAATATTCAAGACTTGTTTGTCTCTAACAGTAACGTTAAGCTTTAAACTCTTGTCATGCTCAACCAAAATCTGGAAAGCCAAAGGATTAATCTAAACAAATCAAAGCTTAAAGTATGTAGATGCAATGTATTGGAGTGTAACTGTATAATAATACGCTCTGGAAAACGGTAAACAACATCCTACACAAGTTGGAAACATTCCAAAATAAAAGCTTAAGAAAAACTACAAATTTTCTGGAATAATATGATAGTTAATGAAGAGCTTTTCTTTTTCTTCTGCTTCTTCTTCTTTTCATCATAGGCGTATTCAGGGCGCCTGGTACGGTGCTTCTGGCTGATTTTTACGTGATGGCCTGCTTCCCTTTTTATAAGTTTCCCCCGCCTACAGTCACGTCTTCTCTGACTTCATATGTATTAAAACAAACAAATTGAGCATCAGTGGAAAACATTCTTTAAAAGATGAAGATAAACATGGATTAGACATGCATGTCGTATGTCAGTATGAACTGACTAGGACAGTTCTCTGATAGACAGAGGATGTGAAGAGATGATCTGATAGACAGAGGATGTGCAGAGATGATCTGATAGAGGATGTGAAGAGATGATCTGATAGACAGAGGATGTGAAGAGATGATCTGATAGACAGAGGATGTGAATAGATGATCTGATAGACAGAGGATGTGTAGAGATGATCTGATAGACAGAGGATGTGAAGAGATGATCTGATAGACAGAGGATGTGAAGAGATGATCTGATAGACAGTGAAGAGATGATCTGATAGAGGATGTGAAGAGATGATCTGATAGACAGAGGATGTGAATAGATGATCTGATAGACAGAGGATGTGAATAGATGATCTGATAGACAGAGGATGTGAAGAGATGATCTGATAGACAGATAATGTGAAGAGATGATCTGATAGACAGAGGATGTGAAGAGATGATCTGATAGACAGATAATGTGAAGAGATGATCTGATAGACAGAGGATGTGAAGAGATGATCTGGACATCCAAGGAAAACATGGAGATGAACTGTGGACAGAGAGTTAAAGATGGTGGCTTGACATGGAAAACAATTGATAGAAATGCGTAGAATGACAACAATGGAAATCTTGTGTGGATTCCTAATGTGTCAAACTGGACAAGAAGACGATATAGATAAATAGAACAGTGGAGTATGCGTAATTTGTCACTATAAGTTATCACTGGAAATAAAGAGCAAAGTAGTGTTGTTTTAGTTACATAGAAAGACAGGAAATTAAACGCTATAAATGCCACCAGAAAAGAAATAAATAAAATCGTCATACGTGCTACCTTAAAGAAAAAAGGAAAGAAAAACGTCATACATGCTATCTGAAAAGAAGAAAAGAACGAAAAATGTCATACATGCTACCTGAAAAGAAATAAAGAAAGAAAAACAACATACATGCTACCTGAAAAGAAATAAAGAAAGAAAAACAACATACATGCTACCTGAAAAGAAATAAAGAAAGAAAAACAACATACATGCTACCTGGAAGGAAATAAAGAAAGAAAACGTCAAACATGCTACCTGGAAAGAAAAAAAGAAAGAAAAACGTCATGCATGCTACCTGAAAAGACAGAAAAACGTCATACATGCTACCTGAAAAGAAATAAAGAAAGAAAAACAACATACATGCTACCTGGAAGGAAATAAAGAAAGAAAACGTCAAACATGCTACCTGGAAAGAAAAAAAGAAAGAAAAACGTCATGCATGCTACCTGAAAAGACAGAAAAACGTCATACATGCTACCTGAAAAGAAAGAAAAACGTCATACATGCTACCTGAAAAGAAAGAAAAACGTCACACATGCTACCTGAATAGAAAGAAAAACGTCACACATGCTACCTGAAAAGAAAACGTCATGCATGCTACCTGAATAGAAAGAAAAACGTCATACATGCTACCTGAAAAGAAAAATAACCGTCATACATGCTACCTGAAAAGAAAGAAAAACGTCATGCATGCTACCTGAAAAGAAGAGAAACGTCAGACATGCTACCTGAAAAGAAAGAAAAACGTCATACATGCTACCTGAAAAGAAAGAAAAACGTCACACATGCTACCTGAATAGAAAGAAAAACGTCACACATGCTACCTGAAAAGAAAAATAACCGTCATACATGCTACCTGAAAAGAAAAACGTCATGCATGCTACTTGAATAGAAAAAAACGTCATACATGCTACCTGAAAGAAAAATAACGTCATACATGCTACCTGAAAAGAAAGAAAAACGTCATACATGCTACCTGAAAAGAAAGAAAAACGTCATACATGCTACTTGAATAGAAAGAAAAACGTCAGACATGCTACCTGAAAAGAAAGAAAAACGTCATACATGCTACCTGAAAAGAAAGAAAAACGTCAGACATGCTACCTGAAAAGAAAGAAAAACGTCATACATGCTACTTGAATAGAAAGAAAAACGTCAGACATGCTACCTGAAAAGAAAGAAAAACGTCATACATGCTACCTGAAAAGAAAGAAAAACGTCAGACATGCTACCTGAAAAGAAAGAAAAACGTCATACAAAAGCTACCTGGGAAGAAAAAAGAAGAAAAACATCATACATGCTACCTGGAAATAAAAATTAAAAAAACGCCGTACATACTACCTGAAAGAAAAAATAAAGGAAACGTCATACATGCTACCTGGAAAGAAAAACGTCATACATGCTACCTGGAAAGAAAAACAGAAAGAAAAATATCATACATGCTACCTGAAAAAAAGAACGTCATTTGTGTTACCTGGAAAGACAAGATACCATACACATATGATGAACATAAATTTAAATATTTCTTTGTTTTTAAAATTAAAACTCACTACCGATTTATTATTCAGTTTGTTATTATGAAGTATTGTCACGGCAATTCTTCATAGCATGCCACATTGTCCGTATTTGTTATGCCCATAGTTTTGTAATGCATCCCATTTGTAGAAAGTCACGTACAGTACAACAGTGGCAATCATTTGTTGGCATGTATTCAAATATTGAATGAGAACAAAATCGATAATGTTCAAAAATGTATTCTCGTGTTTTATGTACTTCAGAAAAAGAATAGGTCCTGATCAAGTGAGTATAATAAGTTATATTTTAGTATGTACAATTTGACCTGATCAAGTGAGTATAATAAGTTATATTTTAGTATGTACAATTTGACCTGATCAAGTGAGTATAATAAGTTATATTTTAGTATGTACAATTTGACCTGATCAAGTGAGTATAATAAGTTATATTTTAGTATGTACAATTTGACCTGATCAAGTGAGTATAATAAGTTATATTTTAGTATGTACAATTTGACCTGATCAAGTGAGTATAATAAGTTATATTTTAGTATGTACAATTTGACCTGATCAAGTGAGTATAATAAGTTATATTTTAGTATGTACAATTTGACTTGATCAAGTGAGTATAATAAGTTATATTTTAGTATGTACAATTTGACCTGATCAAGTGAGTATAATAAGTTATATTTTAGTATGTACAATTTGACCTGATCAAGTGAGTATAATAAGTTATATTTTAGTATGTACAATTTGACCTGATCAAGTGAGTATAATAAGTTATATTTTAGTATGTACAATTTGACCTGATCAAGTGAGTATAATAAGTTATATTTTAGTGTTGTACAATTTGACCTGATCAAGTGAGTATAATAAGTTATATTTTAGTATGTACAATTTGACCTGATCAAGTGAGTATAATAAGTTATATTTTAGTATGTACAATTTGACCTGATCAAGTGAGTATAATAAGTTATATTTTAGTATGTACAATTTGACCTGATCAAGTGAGTATCTTTTTCTTTTGTGAGCACACTGTTACCGGGTTGTAAACCCAGTGTCGTGGTTTTATGTATTTGTCTTGTGCTTCTCTGGTGACTTGTGTGATGGTTTTCTTAGTCCCCTGGCAGAATCCAACTACGTTATCTATCCACCTTTTCCTCGGTCTTCCTCTCGCCTTCCTTCCTAGTATTCTGTTGTGGAAAGCTTCATAGGCAGTTTGGTCTGTTCGCATTCTCACTAAGTGGCCAAACCACTTCAATCTCTGTTTCGATATATAATTCAAGCACGGTCTTGTTCCAACCTTTTCTCTGAGTAACCGTCAGGAAGAAAAGTGAAGTATTTCGGTCACATAATCGTCATGAAAAAAGTGAAGTATTCCGGTTACATAACCGCCACGACAAAATGTGAAGTATTTCGGTCCCATAGCCGTCATGAAGAAAAGAGAATATTTCGGTCACATAACCGTCAAGAAGAAAAGTGAAGTATTTCGGTCACATAATCGTCAAGAAGAAAAGTGAAGTATTTCGGTCCCATAGCCGTCATGAAGAAAAGAGAATATTTCGGTCCCATAGCCGTCATGAAGAAAAGAGAAGTATTTCGGTCACATAATCGTCAAAAAGAAAAGTGAAGTATTCCGGTTACATAACCGCCATGACAAAATGTGAAGTATTTCGGTCCCATAGCCGTCATGAAGAAAAGAGAAGTATTTCGGTCACATAATCGTCAAAAAGAAAAGTGAAGTATTTCGGTCACATAACCGTCATGAAGTAAAGTGAAGTATTTCGATCACATACATAACCGTCATGAAGGCTTGAAGTAGGGTTATGTACCAGGAACAAGAATGAAGGGAAAAGCCAAGAAAAAAGATGTTTGTAAGATGTGGTATAAAAATTTCAAATGATGTTTCCGATTCCGGACACGTTTCATATGACAGAGAGGTTTTATTTTACGAACCATGTCCTGAAAGCAAAACTTTGAAAGGGATACAATACTGAATAAATTAATGACAATTTGAAGACTTTTAATAAAACTATATTTCTATCACTAGTTACAGCACATAATTTTGCCGATTCATATTTTTATATTCATTAGTTGTTAAAGGTTAAAAAACACCCAAAAATGCGTATGAAAAGTCTGTGGATCAATTTTTCGGTAAACTTCGGTACCAATTTGAGCTTTACAATAAACTCACAGAATTGGTACATGTAGATCATATATTCCCAAACTTTTTCAGCCCACCGCCCACTTCGCACAACATAAACTCTGCAACGCCCCCTCCACATTATAACAGTTTGCCAACGCCCCCACCCCATATATATATACATGCTCTATTTTCTCTTTGACATAAAAAAAATTGATATATGCGAGTTTCTGTCATACATTATCAACTTTCAAATGATTATGTGCATGAAATAGAAAATTGATGAAAAAATGGATCGTGTAAGACGGACATAAGATGAATTTAAATGTAGAATTCAAATTTTAAATGATTATTCAATCGCAAAATCACGAAAATGATTTATTTTAAAATAATTATTATTCACTTCTTCTTTTAGGAGCCACCGACCCCTAATCACCTGAACACCCCAAATTCTTCTGAACCCACTACCGCCCCCTATAACGCTTCAGCGCCCACTGGGGAGGCGGTACCGCCCACTTTGGGAAACGCTGATGTAGATGAAGATTAGACAGAAATAAAAGAAAATACCGCAACGTGGTCCAGGCAGTTAGTGACAGGAAGAAGTCGGTGACAAATTAAATGGATATCTCAAAAGTAAAGGATACTGATTAAAGAAAAAAAATGTCTTGGAAAAGAAAAACACGCTCGCAAGTTACCCAGTAACAAAGACAGCGTACTGGAACGCATATAACTAGACACAAGGAAGTGAGACAGAGTATAGGAAAGGCTAAAGGAAACTAGTTTAATGGTAAGAGCATAAATCACAAGACAAATGACATCAATTAAAAAATAATTGAATAAATTCAGTTTTAAAACTACTAGAGTATTATATAACACGATTTTTTTCGTTCGACATTACGCTATCAATGCCAAACCTGGACGTTGACATCAAACAACAGAAGAAAACTAGTCACGACAGAGAGGAAGTGTCTACGCAGAATGCTGGGAGCGTCCAAGAAGAGACCGGTTTCGGCATGAAGACGTCGGGAAAAAGTGTATACAACAAAAGCAATGGATTTCATCAGGAAACAACAAAGTAGTAGGTTCCTTTACAAAGAATACGTTACAAATGTCAATGCTATTCATTTGCAAATGGTAGCGCACGCGACATGGGAACCACAGAGATAACAGAGGCAGCGAAAGACATCAAATACGAAGCTTATACAAGAGTCTGTGCTAGAAATCTCTTTTATCCTGAGCCCGCGAGACAAAACAGAATTAGATAAAGAAGAAGAAGATGAATCAACTATTCTAATCTGTAGATAAGTTTGATGTATCATCCACTCTCTCAGTTCGACTGTAATCTCCAAGTGTAATTTGATCAAATAAGATATTGTCACAAACAGTCAACAAGCTGCTTGTCAATTTTGTCTGCTTCTTCTTCTTCGCAAGCTCCATATATACCACTTGTTAAACACTCTGTGGGGTTTGTATATGATCTGAGCCTAATAGCGATTGAACATTCTGCCAGTTATGTGCTTACAAGTAGGTCCTACATCAGTCGCCTCTTACAACATGCCTTGTAGGTTGCAGTGGTAGTATTCTGTGCTTCCCTTGCAGGCCCGGGCACCACACGGACGCAATTTTGTCTAATTCAGTCTTGTCACGAAGCTGGAGATGATAGAATAGATGAGGTTGCCAGGCACCTGTAAAACTAGTCTCAATAACAAATGTGGTTTCAGGAAATTGTCTAGTGCGTGTCTATATCTCATACAAGCACGATTTGCAATTTGAGTTGCCATCAAGAACGGTAGCTAATTTAGTGTTGTATTCAGTGTCTACAAGACCATAGTGACCAGACATAACCTTTCAATTGGAATCAATGGCAAGAGCAATATTAGCTTGATGTAACAAGAAAGTTAGCACGGCTTGATTCTCCACAAGAAATTAGTTCTTATTTTTCTTGTTTATATGATCCACAAGCCCTGATATCGCCAAACAAAAACTAATTATTAGGTGAAAAGGTGTCGTACCTCGGAATTAAGAAAATTTCTTTCTCTCCTCTCTCTTGTGCCATTTTAACCCCAGTGGGGGAATAGACCCTCAACCAACTCATGCCAAGTCTTCCAATACATAGCGATCTCGCCCAACACCTTCCAGTCTTTCAGTATATCGTTAATCTATTTCTTCAAATCGCTTCTTCGTGTGTGTCTAGAATATCCTCTCTTTCACGTCCCCTACTGGTTCCAGAAAAGGACCTTTTTCGTTATATTCCCTTTGGGTTTTTTCAAGGTGTGTTATCCAACGTCAGCGTTTTTGTCTTAACCTCTTAGTTTACTATGATCTGTTTGGTTTTCTTTATTCAATCCTAATATGTAACACGGTTATACCATCTCCATCCCTCTATTCTGCGCAGACATTAGTTGATAAATTGTGCAACTTAATAATATAAAAGTGTTATCCACTAGAAAACAAACAAATAATGAGTTTCAAGTAGAATAGATAACAGGGACAAGCGCTTAAGTGTTGCCAAATCAATGAAAAAGATACGTAACTAAAAAATCCTCTCTGGTTTCTACAGTCAAATGTGAAATAGAAGCTTAGAAAGTCGTTAAATTTACAGAAAAACAAAAAGATAAATATGTAAAATATACGGACAATGCTCTTTAGTCATTACCACAGAACTCTATAAAACTGGAGGATACTACACTGCTTATAGAAATTTTGACTTACGTAAATACAAAACTACACATATTACCTCGAAATTGAATCTTTAACTGTCATCAGAGGTGTCGTGCTGTTAAACTTTAAATTAAATGAATCATTCTTCTGGCGACCTCGCCTAAATTTCTAACTTTCATCACAGTTACCGTGCTGTTAAACTTCAAATTGATCATTCTTCTAACGAACATACCTAAATTACTAACTTTCATCAGAGCTGCATTGCTTTTAAACTTTAAATTTATTATTTTTCTAACAAACATGCCTAGGTTTTTAACAGTCCACAGAGGTGCCGTTATACTTTAAATTATCATTCTGCTGGTGACCTCGCCTAGATTTCTGTCATCAGAATGTCCGTACGTTTCTTGTTCTGCTAAAACTCTTAATATGAATGAAAATCCTGGCATATCCTATACAGGACGTCGCCGTCAAGCACAGTAAAGGAGTTGTGATTTTCTAGGCACCACTTATACGTTCAGTAGTTTGCCATTGCTTTTCGAACGGTGGGGTCTATTTTTACCGTTCGTTACCACGGAAAAAAATTGCTTCACAACTGCCCGCCGCGGAGTTTGAACTAGGTACACATGGGTTGTGATCGAGCCCATCACAACATAAGCTACAGACGTCAACAACTCTTAATTTACGCCCACTAAATCTATTTTTTGACCTACTGATTTTCAGAATAAAAACTTTAGTGGGTACTGCTCTAATAAAATATTTTTTTTAAGCACCAGATCACTAATGCATATATAAGAAAGTGCAGAATTGAAAGCTCAATCGTATATATCAATCTGCTCTACTCTACAAAGAATTATACACAAATAGTATCAAAAGACAACGGTAACAGAGCCAGTGGGCGACTTTGTAAACGATGTATCGACGGAATAACCGAGGCACTAAATTCCACCTTACATAAAGCGTATAAGGAGGATCGCTCCATGTGCCTATTTTATCGGTCTGACACCGAAAGACAAAACAGGGATAGAGAATAGAATAGTATCGAAAGGGATCGTGTGAATATTTGTGCTTCTAGTTAATGTTCTGGTTCGTGAACTGGTTTATCAGAAAATTGGTACTATCAGCACGGTTTGCTGGGTAACTTGTCGTATTCTAAGAGATTAAACTGATAATCCTTCTCGCAACCACTCCTCTGTTGATCATTGTTCAAACGACCACGCCTGATTAATTATTCATCAAAGAACCCCTCCTCAATTTCTAACTTCTCCTTACAGTATAACCAAAGCTTTACAGAAACAAAGACTCATCTGATACAAAGACTCCTCTGAAACAAAGACTCCTCTGAAACAAAGACTCCACGGAAACAAAGACTCCTCTGAAACAAAGACTCTTCTGAAACAAAGACTCCTCTGAAACAAAGACTCCTCTGAAACAAAGACTCCACGGAAACAAAGACTCCTCTGAAACAAAGACTCCTCTGAAACAAAGACTCCTCTGAAACAATCTAGAAAAATGATGTGGAGAAAAACAAACAGAGGAGACAATCCAGAGCACGAGAGTATAAATACACTAAACAGAAAAGCACAAATAGTATCTCAAGTCTTCACACATAGTATCAAATATCACAAATAGTATCAAATAGCACCACAGTTTTCAGACTTAGAACAACACACTGTAGTCTCAGAGAACACTTCCATAGAATTGGTCTCAGGGACTCGGCTACCTGCACCTGTGGAGCATCAAAGCAGTCCCCAGAGCACATCCTGCAAAACTGCCTCAGCCTGAGCAGTGTGAGAATGAAAATCTAGCCAACAGAAACAACCCTACAAAACAAACTATGGGGGAACCGGTGAAGACCTCAAGCGCACTGCCCTGTTTATAACACATACCGGAGTAGTCGCATAGCAGAAGTTGATCGCAGAAGAAGAAGAAGACAGGGGCGGCTCGTCATTAAGGGCCAGTGGGGTCAGGACCCACCAATAATCGAAAGGGGAATAACATCCCCGAATAGACAAATAATAGTAAATACTTCAAAACCCGTGATTTTTCCGAAATTTTGTGTCTGGCCCCACCAAGATAAATGACCACGCGCCGCCAATGGAAGAAGATATAGTTAAACATCTTATTTGGCCAATTTGAAGAACACGCCATGTTAGAAAATCGTGTGTCTGAAACAAATACATTAAACAAAAAGTAAACAACTGCTGTATTAGTGTTCTTATCTGTGAGTGACACGGTAATCAATGCAGTTAAGTAACGCTCTATATCGATTGAATAACTAGTACAACTGTTCAATCTATTCACCAAAAACATTAGCTAATTTCATTGAATATTTGCCTCTGTCGTAAAGTTTGACATAACCCGGCCACATAAATCGGCTGATTAAGAAAATTATGTGATCTGAATTGTATAACGCTTGACTTTCAATTTAAAAGTTGACATAACTTGTGTAAAATAAATTTACAGAATTAAGGGAGATTGTGTTATCAGGACTATGAGACGCCTGACCTCGCATCTGAATATTCACATCTGGGACAGAACAGAATGTTTACTTCACCTCGAACATAAGTTTAGGATACGTTAAAGTTTATGGGTGAATTCATTCATTTAATCATTTTCGGAGCAGACAAGACCCTATTATTCAACACCAACTCGCCGCAGAAGGGGAAAGAAAAGTCAGTATTTATTCTATCTCACTTTCTCTGTGTGTTTTCTTCAGAAATATACAACAATTTAGGGGTCTCTATAGCTAAGTGGTTAAGTGGTTAAGTGGCTAAGTGGCTAAGTGGCTAAGTGGTTAAGTGGCTAAGTGGTTAAGTGGCTAAGTGGTTAAGTGGTTAAGTGGCTAAGTGGTTAAGTGGCTAAGTGGCTAAGTGGTTAAGTGGTTAAGTGGTTAAGTGGCTAAGTGGTTAAACCGTGCTTTGTGTTCCCAAGGTTACAGGTTCTAATCCGGACCACGTCTTTCTATTCACAAGTATATTTTTTAGCAGATATCTTGGATTGTTGCTGGAACTCCAGAGTACGAACTTTGTGCAATTATCTCGAACTTTGTGCAATTATCTCAAACTTTGTGCAATTATCTCAAACTTTGTGCAATTATCTGGAACTTTGTGCAATTATCTCGAGATAACTGGCCGAGACGGAGCAAGTCATATGGAGAAAACTAGGTACAATGAATCAATTCTTCGAATTGAAATCTTTTATATACAACCAAAATTTGAACAGTTTTTAATATCTCAGTTAACAACTAACAAAAGATGGAAATAGGATGAGGGAAATTAAAAGACTGATGAGAAAACAAAGATCATAATTCTAAGAACATTCATATTCCCAGTGGCAACTTATGAGTTTGTGGCATGGTCTATTTGAAATGGCAAAGAACATATGGGTATACCTAACGTGCTATGTCTGTTTAGTAGCCAATTACTAATATTTTGGAGTGCATATTTTTACTTGTTGCATATACGTATACATTCAATGCTATCTATGAATGGCATGTGCATGTATAATATATATATATACACGTGTGTCTATGTGAGTGGTTTCGTCTCATTTAGATATATATATATATATATATATATATATATATATATATATATATAAACACAAAGGCTTACATGTCTTGCTTGTGTGAACAGTGTTAGAATCTGACCTGACATTTATGCAGTCAATACTGTCGAAAGATATGACAAAGCAATCCTACTTTTTTCTTTTTGAAAAGTTATCTAGTTTCAATCTTTAAAACGCTCATCTGCTACACGACCAAACGATGGACACCGAGAGATATAAAGGCCGTGTTTCAACTCCAGTGTTTGGTAATTGTGTTTTCCGGTATCCTCGAATTCTTGTCTCTTTTGTCTAGTTGTTTACCGTGCTCATTGGTCCCGGTGCTTCACTTCAGTTTTTTATAACTCTTTATTCCCTTTACCTAATACTTGATAACTTACCGGACTTATGAAACATAAACGTCGAAAACTCACAATTTAAGACTAATTAATTCTTGCTTACTGTGTGCTGTATTAACTCTGTCAAGACTTGAGTACTAAATAAGTACCCTTTCCTGTGATGCACTCCACATCAGTGAAGGAACAAGAAAAATGTATTCTTTATTGATAAGTTCGAGAAATAATTTCTAAATTATGGGGGAGTCGTTTTAGACGGCTTACTGGAATCTACATTTGAAATATTTGCACTTAGCATCATCTCACCATTTCTTTCAGGTGAAATGGACAACAATTTAAATGCGCTATCGAAAGACGACATCTCAGGCTTTGCTGCAAGATGGTGTAGTTTTAAGCATTTTTAAAATGTCAGATCGTAAGTTTCTAACGGTAAATCAACATATTCCGTAAGTTTGTATATATATATATATATATATATATATATATATATATATATATATATATATATATATATATATATATATATATGTAGTAGAAAGATAGAATGATACGAATACAAATACACAAAAGCGATAAGATTCGATCTAATGAGACAACCATTGTTAACTTTTTTTTAACTCTTTCATACCTAGTGGTATATAGGGCAATACAGTGTTAGGCCTGTATTGTTCATTGACCGTCGGCATACGATGGATGATGTGGTCAGCATCACGCCGGCCGCCTTTACTTTCCCAGAGCATGTCTGGTACCCAATTAAGGCTGGGTCGACCTGAGAGCCGGGAAAAATTCCACGCATTATTAACTCTAATGAGTAAGAAACAGTATGGGACGGATTCGTGTAATGCTTAAGCGTTCTCATATCTACTCAGACTCAAGAGGGATATGAGCTTAACCCTACACTCGCCGTTCCACACGTGTGGAAATGAATTAAGCATCCTACTTCATGCACTGAGCTCAATAGTTAACAATAACGGCGACTGATCCAAAGAGATCTAAAGAAGATTGGCAAAAGCAATCAAGAAGTTAAACGTGATGAAGAACATGTGGCGAAGCACCAGCAAAATATTAAAATGAAAAATATTGAGAACATGCATTTTTTAAAGTGGCTATGTAGCAGGTAACAGTAAAGCAAATCTCATAAGAACGATTTTCTGGCCAACACTATATTACCAGTGTCAAACATGGCCAATAACAGCGGCTACTGAGCGAAAAATCATAACGACAGAGATGAGGTGTCTTAGATGAGCTGCAGATGTGACAATAAGAGACACAATTAGAAATGAAGAAATCAGAAGAAGACTGGATGTGAAACCAGTCATGCAATTCATAACATAACAACAGATTAAATTGTTTTTACACCTGACAAGAATGCCCTGGTATCGCCTACCACAGAGAGCCACACAGAAAAAGTATAATGAGTACAAAGCAAGAGGAAGACCACGCAAAGATGGAGCGACGGCATCAAGAACAGCCTTACGAAAATGAATATCAGCTTACAAAGTGCCTTAAAACAAGCATACACAAGATCACTACATCCCCCACCCCCAACATTTCTATAAGGACGTAAATGGTGGAAGAGAAGAAGGAGAAGAGAAAGATGTAGCAGGTTGTGAGAGTGTTCTTCTTATGCCTCTAATACTGGGCACGCCACCGAAAATGTAAAGCTCTATTGCATGCCTATTATTATTATTATTATTCTGTCCTGGACATATCACACTGTCTCCATCATTCTATACTACAAATTATTCTCATCTCTGTAGTAGATCTTCGTTGATCTAGTTAACCATGGCACCATGGAGACGAGAGTCTGTCATAAAGAAGTGACAGTTCAACCAATTATATCATTTACTTCGTCCCATCTCCTTTCCTCATCCAGTTTAATCAGAACTCACTCACAATAAAAACATAGTCTCAACTCTTCATTTGAGATAAGCAAATTTTACTCTATCTTCCTCAGCTTCCTTGTTGAGATAAGCAAATTTTACTCTATCTTCATCAGCTTCCTTGTTGAGATAAGCAAATTTTACTCTATCTTCATCAGCTTCCTTGTTGAGATAAGCAAATTTTACTCTATCTTCATCAGCTTCCTTGTTGAGATAAGCAAATTTTACTCTATCTTCATCAGCTTCCTTGTTGAGATAAGCAAATTTTACTCTATCTTCCTCAGCTTCCTTGTTGAGATAAGCAAATTTTATTCTATCTTCATCAGCTTCCTTGTTGAGATAAGCAAATTTTATTCTATCTTCATCAGCTTCCTTGTTGAGATAAGCAAATTTTACTCTATCTTCATCAGCTTCCTTGTTGAGATAAGCAAATTTTACTCTATCTTCATCAGCTTCCTTGTTGAGATAAGCAAATTTTACTCTATCTTCATCAGCTTCCTTGTTGAGATAAGCAAATTTTACTCTATCTTCATCAGCTTCCTTGTTGAGATAAGCAAATTTTACTCTATCTTCCTCAGCTTCCTTGTTGAGATAAGCAAATTTTACTCTATCTTCATCAGCTTCCTTGTTGAGATAAGCAAATTTTACTCTATCTTCATCAGCTTCCTTGTTGAGATAAGCAAATTTTACTCTATCTTCATCAGCTTCCTTGTTGAGATAAGCAAATTTTATTCTATCTTCATCAGCTTCCTTGTTGAGATAAGCAAATTTTACTCTATCTTCATCAGCTTCCTTGTTGAGATAAGCAAATTTTACTCTATCTTCATCAGCTTCCTTGTTGAGATAAGCAAATTTTATTCTATCTTCATCAGCTTCCTTGTTGAGATAAGCAAATTTTACTCTATCTTCATCAGCTTCCTTGTTGAGATAAGCAAATTTTACTCTATCTTCATCAGCTTCCTTGTTGAGATAAGCAAATTTTACTCTATCTTCATCAGCTTCCTTGTTGAGATAAGCAAATTTTACTCTATCTTCCTCAGCTTCCTTGTTGAGATAAGCAAATTTTACTCTATCTTCATCAGCTTCCTTGTTGAGATAAGCAAATTTTACTCTATCTTCATCAGCTTCCTTGTTGAGATAAGCAAATTTTATTCTATCTTCCTCAGCTTCCTTGTTGAGATAAGCAAATTTTACTCTATCTTCATCAGCTTCCTTGTTGAGATAAGCAAATTTTATTCTATCTTCATCAGCTTCCTTGTTGAGATAAGCAAATTTTACTCTATCTTCATCAGCTTCCTTGTTGAGATAAGCAAATTTTATTCTATCTTCATCAGCTTCCTTGTTGAGATAAGCAAATTTTACTCTATCTTCATCAGCTTCCTTGTTGAGATAAGCAAATTTTATTCTATCTTCATCAGCTTCCTTGTTGAGATAAGCAAATTTTACTCTATCTTCATCAGCTTCCTTGTTGAGATAAGCAAATTTTATTCTATCTTCATCAGCTTCCTTGTTGAGATAAGCAAATTTTACTCTATCTTCATCAGCTTCCTTGTTGAGATAAGCAAATTTTACTCTATCTTCATCAGCTTCCTTGTTGAGATAAGCAAATTTTACTCTATCTTCATCAGCTTCCTTGTTGAGATAAGCAAATTTTACTCTATCTTCATCAGCTTCCTTGTTAAAATAAGAACTTGATCATCACATAAAATGATCGCACCAACAATCAATGTCATTTCAAATGAATTACATACTACTTGAGATCATCACCAAACCTTCAACAAATTCCTATGTCTGTGATCACACATTTGTCACCCCTAATGCCTGAATATTCTTAATCATCCTTGCTGACTATTCTTGAATCTCCCGAAAAAATGATACAATAATTTCTGGAATATATATATGTTTGATAGAACACTGAAAGCTTTTTTGCAATTTTACTCAATTCTGTGAGTCTGTGGTTATTTATTATTGAAAAATATTCATAGTATTGATATTCCTTATTGTTAAACTTAATTTGTTGCATAATATAACTTTGATTTAGCCTTTTTTGTTGATTTTAAAATGAATTCGTCTATATACAATAATACTGGAATGCAAGGTCACGGGACCGGTTGTGGTATGGTTTCCCATAATTTTTACCTGAATCTGCAGGCGCTATGAGTTTATAGTTGGCTGTGCCCGCGTGCCCAGCGTGTTCGTAGCGCGTTGGACTACGGGTGACTAGTTCTCTGTAAGTGCGGGTTCAACTCCGCGGACTGGCAGAAAAGCTACAGGTTCCCCAGATTAACGGTGTTCGTGGCACCGAGCCGAAGGGTTACGATGTCCATGACACCGAGCCGAAGAGCTTTCAGCTCAAGTGCTTCTGGATCGGATTTAAAAAAAAAAAAATTGTTGGCTGTGGTTATACGCTGGTAAAGATATCTGGAAAGATATCAGAACAAAAACAGACAAGAAGAAAATTGGAACAAGTCTCTTGCGGAGAATCCAGTTCGGTTTCTAAATTTTGGAATCTTCTTTTTCTTCTTTCTCTTCTTCTTCTTCTTGTCTACAATATCAGTTTCAAATAACGTAAATATATTTAACGACTCTAGTCAATTGACACGTTCTTCACGTTTGGAAGATTACATGAAACCGTTAAAGACAGCCATAAAGGTTCAGTCTGACCTGACAGTGATTAAATCTGGATCCCCAAAGAGAAAGTGTCTTGTATTGCCTGCAGACTCTTTCACTTGACTGCTTAAACTATAATCACTAAATTATTTCTGCAAACGACGTTGTCTTCAATTTCCGTTACTATTTATTTCCCTTGGAGACGCCCATGTACGTGAATTGATCCTCCCTTTGAAATGCAATCATGTCCAATACTGTTCAACCTGTCTTCTAGAATTGTTACTTAACAAAATGATCCCTTAGTTAACGTTTCAGCTAAAGTTCTCAATTACCTCTGTTTATGTTTATTGCAATTTCCTTTTTTTTTAAATGCTTATATTTGGTATAAAAAAGGAACCCTTTCATACCTTATGGTATATAGGTCAATACAGTGTTAGGCCTGTATTTTTATTGACCGTCGGCACACGATGGGTGATGTGGTCAGCATCACGCCGTTATATTTGGTATACAAGTCAATAAAAAATGGTTTAAAAGCCGAAGGATTAACTTCATTGCACCGGGTTTTACCCCATACGGCTCGGTCCTCTCCGCAGAAATGGCACGCCACCTGCCGAGAGTATTGCACAAAGCACAAACTCCGTAGCTCCAGCAACAATCCTAGGGTCTCTGGAAAAAACTGCATTTGTGAACAGAATGGCGCGGTCCGGACTCGAACCCACGACCTTCGATTCCCAAGGCAAAGGGCTTAACCACTTAGCCACAGAGACCCAAAGTCAATATTTTCCGTGAAAGCACACCCGATCATTTTTACTGTCGGTTTTCAAAGACTTTAACATTTCTTGACTTTTAAGTCCTATAATCGCTTCTTGGCCTTTTTGCTAAGATCAAAGTAATTCTCTCGGCCTTTTGGCTAAGATCAAAGTAATTCTCTCGGCCTTTTAGCTAGGTCAAAGTGTTGTATCTGTATCGCCTGATATCTGCCGCGTGGCTCAATCTTTGGGTTCGCAAAGGTATCAGCTTGTGTTACAGAACTAGGGTCCACTGGATCGAAGCCGAAGGTTGGGAGCTGTCATTAAAGCCAAATGGCAGAAAGGAAATACTCCTCCAAAGCCCCATCAATCGAAGGATTGATGGTGCTTGATAGTTTATAAACGTTTTCACGTTCTCTAGTACGGGGTCCACCTGGTATGGCACATCCAAGGCGGGTCCATTAAAAAAAATCAAAGTAATGTGCCTAGCCCTTGATCTTGTCCTGAATGTGGAAGAATGCAAAAAGCCGAATGGCACACCCCTATACACAATAAACACGTATTAAGGGTCACCGGAAATGCTTTTATTTTTTTACCAAACACAGGATTCGAACATAAGATCTTTATTTCTTACGGCACCCATTGCCTAGCCTTGCAAACGAACATTTTTTTAAAGAGCAAAGCCAGCTAGCTCTCCAAAACAAAGAGTTTTACTTAGTTATGTCTTTTTCAAACATCGTCGACTACAAAACGCATTAAGTTGGCTGAAATCGGATGCACGTGTCCTAAATGTGAAGAAGTCTATGCGATTAGGGCCTACAAACCAATGTGCAACGTATACACGTTCATGGCAAAGATCAAACATATCACAAAGAGTGGTTAAAATTTGTCGTAAAGAACGAACGCAAAGAAGAAGAAGAAGAACGCATTTAGCAGTGGTGCATCAATGGGTGATGTGTTTCCAGCAGTACTGTGTGGGTTAACATGTGGCAATGTTGTTCTAGAGAAAATATATTTTTACAAATGTTGGGAAAGTCAAGGAAGATAGAATCCCCATAATCTCTTATTTTGTTTTTGCAAACATCTATTTTCAAAATTCGCAATTTAGTTTTTAAACTTTATAACTTCAAGTTCCATATTTTATTTAGACTTAAGCTGATGTTGCAAATCTTCCTTATATACCTTCCGTATTATCAGTGAGCGTCTGTAGCTCAAGCGGTAGTGAGCTTGATCACGAACCTAAGCGTACCTGGTTAAAACCCCACGGTGTAACGTTTGGGAGCAAATTTGTTTTCGTGGGATTTTTACAAAAGGTAAAATAGACCTCACCGTTCAGAAAGCAATGGCAAACTACTGAACGTATAAGTGGTGCCTAGAGAATCAGCGCCTCATTTACTGTGGTTGATGGCTACGTCCTTTAGGATATGTCACGATTTTCATTTTCATTTTCAGTTTAGTTCCTTTGAAAAATAATACAAGATATACTCTTCTGTTTAAAAAGAAAATAATATTCAGAAGTGGTAGCTTGGTTAAATTGCTATATGGCAGGCAAAACTTCCAACTTGAAGAAAACAAATAAAGTAATATTCAGAAGTGGTAGCTTGGTTAAATTGCTATATGGCAGGCAAAACTTCCAACTTGAAGAAAAAACAAATAATAGAATATTCAGAAAATAATAACTACTTGGAATTTCTGTGAAGCAGATACAACTTTTAGATGGACAAAGAAAATAGTGTAAAATACAAACACAAATAATAACGTCTTGAAGTAAATTGAGTTTAGAAAAACAAAACAGATCTTGTGGAAATGATAAAAATGTTTCATTAGCGAGACAAAAAGCAAGTAGTGATAATTAATTATGTTTAACGTTGGAATATTTTTTTTATTGCTTTGTAATAATTTTTTGTCTAAATGACTGTCACTCATGGTTTCAAAGTAAGAGCATTGCTAAACAAAAGGACTTGCATATTTAAAGAAATCAATATTATAGCATTTACAAAATACAAAATACGTTCTGTTAAAAAAGACATTAATAGAATAGACAAGTTATCAACAACTGCGATCAGAAGAACAATACTAAACAAATAATCAGAAGAACAATGCTAAACAAATGATCAGAAGAACAATGTTAAACAAATAATCAGAAGAGCAATGCTAAACAAATGATCAGAAGAACAATACTAAACAAATAATCAGAAGAACAATGTTAAACAAATAATCAGAAGAACAATGCTAAACAAATAATCAGAAGAACAATGTTAAACAAATAATCAGAAGAACAATGCTAAACAAATAATCAGAAGAACAATGTTAAACAAATAATCAGAAGAACAATGCTAAACAAATATTCTACAGATGACGGATTGACTTCATTGCATCGGGTTTCGCCATATCGCTCGGTCCCTTTCCAAAGGATAAAAAAACTTTTGAAATGCGTTGCCCTCTTGAAGATGGTGACAAATTAACCTTGTAATTCAAAAGAGATTGTGGAAGGCAGAGGGAGAATATGTTGAATATGTTCTGTCATTGTAGTTAGACAAAAGATTGATTAGCACTGATTAGTCAGAACTGATTAGCTGCGAGAGTTGTGAAGAGACATGATCGCATTCGCCGTTAGACATGGCGCTTGATTGATTGGCAACAAACAGCAGTTACAACAGTTAACAAATATCAGCATAAAGAATAGGCAGACACGAGCTACATGAAGAGGCAAGCAACAGCTAAATTAGTAAGCAAACAACAGCTAAAATAGTAGGCAAACAACAGCTAAATGAGTAAGCAAACAACAGAGAATATAAACAAAAGAAAAGACAAACAGTATAAAAAAAGAGTAAGCAACTAACAGCAATAAGAGAAGACAAACAGAAAATAAAAGGGTAAACAACTAACAGCAATAAGAGAAGACAAACAGAAAATAAAAGAGTAAACAACTAACAGCAATAAGAGAAGACAAACAGTAAATAAAAGAGTAAACAACTAACAGCAATAAGAGAAGACAAACAGTAAATAAAAGAGTAAACAACTAACAGCAATAAGAGAAGACAAACAGTAAATAAAAGAGTAAGCAACTAACAGCAATAAGAGAAGACAAACAGTAAATAAAAGAGTAAACAACTAACAGCAATAAGAGAAGACAAACAGTAAATAAAAGGGTAAACAACTAACAGCAATAAGAGAAGACAAACAGTAAATAAAAGAGTAAACAACTAACAGCAATAAGAGAAGACAAACAGTAAATAAAAGAGTAAACAACTAACAGCTATAAGAGAATACAAACAGTAAATAAAAGAGTAAACAACTAACAGCAATAAGAGAAGACAAACAGTAAATAAAAGGGTAAACAACTAACAGCAATAAGAGAAGACAAACAGTAAATAAAAGAGTAAACAACTAACAGCAATAAGAGAAGACAAACAGTAAATAAAAGGGTAAACAACTAACAGCTATAAGAGAAGACAAACAGTAAATAAAAGAGTAAACAACTAACAGCAATAAGAGAAGACAAACAGTAAATAAAAGGGTAAACAACTAACAGCAATAAGAGAAGACAAACAGTAAATAAAAGGGTAAACAACTAACAGCAATAAGAGAAGACAAACAGTAAACAACTAACAGCAATAAGAGAAGACAAACAGTAAACAACTAACAGCAATAAGAGAAGACAAACAGTAAACAACTAACAGCTATAAGAGAAGACAAACAGTAAATAAAAGAGTAAACAACTAACAGCAATAAGAGAAGACAAACAGTAAATAAAAGAGTAAACAACTAACAGCAATAAGAGAAGACAAACAGTATAAAAAAGAGTAAACAACTAACAGCAATAAGAGAAGATAAACAGTAAATAAAAGGGTAAACAACTAACAGTTATAAGAGAAGACAAACAGTAAATAAAAGAGTAAACAACTAACAGCAATAAGAGAAGACAAACAGTAAACAACTAACAGCAATAAGAGAAGACAAACAGTAAACAACTAACAGCAATAAGAGAAGACAAACAGTAAATAAAAGAGTAAACAACTAACAGCTATACGAGAATACAAACAGTAAATAAAAGGGTAAGCAACTAACAGCAATAAGAGAAGACAAACAGTAAATAAAAGAGTAAACAACTAACAGCTATAAGAGAAGACAAACAGTAAATAAAAGGGTAAGCAACTAACAGCTATAAGAGAATACAAACAGTAAATAAAAGAGTAAACAACTAACAGCTATAAGAGAAGACAAACAGTAAATAAAAGAGTAAACAACTAACAGCAATAAGAGAAGACAAACAGTAAATAAAAGAGTAAACAACTAACAGCTATAAGAGAAGACAAACAGTAAATAAAAGGGTAAGCAACTAACAGCTATAAGAGAAGACAAACAGTAAATAAAAGAGTAAACAACTAACAGCAATAAGAGAAGACAAACAGTAAATAAAAGGGTAAACAACTAACAGCAATAAGAGAAGACAAACAGTAAATAAAAGAGTAAACAACTAACAGCAATAAGAGAAGACAAACAGTAAATAAAAGGGTAAACAACTAACAGCAATAAGAGAAGACAAACAGTAAATAAAAGAGTAAACAACTAACAGCTATAAGAGAAGACAAACAGTAAATAAAAGAGTAAACAACTAACAGCAATAAGAGAAGACAAACAGTAAATAAAAGGGTAAACAACTAACAGCAATAAGAGAAGACAAACAGTAAATAAAAGCGTAAACAACTAACAGCAATAAGAGAAGACAAACAGTAAATAAAAGGGTAAACAACTAACAGCAATAAGAGAAGACAAACAGTAAATAAAAGGGTAAACAACTAACAGCAATAAGAGAAGACAAACAGTAAATAAAAGGGTAAACAACTAACAGCTATAAGAGAAGACAAACAGTAAATAAAAGAGTAAACAACTAACAGCAATAAGAGAAGACAAACAGTAAATAAAAGAGTAAACAACTAACAGCTATAAGAGAAGACAAACAGTAAATAAAAGAGTAAACAACTAACAGCTATAAGAGAAGACAAACAGTAAATAAAAGAGTAAACAACTAACAGCAATAAGAGAAGACAAACAGTAAATAAAAGGGTAAACAACTAACAGCTATACGAGAAGACAAACAGTAAACAACTAACAGCTATACGAGAAGACAAACAGTAAACAACTAACAGCTATACGAGAAGACAAACAGTAAATAAAAGAGTAAACAACTAACAGCAATAAGAGAAGACAAACAGTAAATAAAAGGGTAAACAACTAACAGCAATAAGAGAAGACAAACAGTAAATAAAAGAGTAAACAACTAACAGCTATACGAGAAGACAAACAGTAAACAACTAACAGCTATAAGAGAAGACAAACAGTAAATAAAAGGGTAAACAACTAACAGCTATAAGAGAATACAAACAGTAAATAAAAGAGTAAGCAACTAACAGCTATAAGAGAAGACAAACAGTAAATAAAAGGGTAACAACTACAATAAGAGAAGACAAACAGTAAATAAAAGAGTAAACAACTAACAGCAATAAGAGAAGACAAACAGTAAATAAAAGGGTAAGCAACTAACAGCAATAAGAGAAGACAAACAGTAAATAAAAGGGTAAACAACTAACAGCAATAAGAGAAGACAAACAGTAAATAAAAGAGTAAACAACTAACAGCAATAAGAGAAGACAAACAGTAAATAAAAGAGTAAACAACTAACAGCAATAAGAGAAGACAAACAGTAAATAAAAGAGTAAACAACTAACAGCAATAAGAGAAGACAAACAGTAAATAAAAGAGTAAACAACTAACAGCAATAAGAGAAGACAAACAGTAAATAAAAGAGTAAACAACTAACAGCAATAAGAGAAGACAAACAGTAAATAAAAGAGTAAACAACTAACAGCAATAAGAGAAGACAAACAGTAAAAAAGGTAAACAACTAACAGCAATAAGAGAAGACAAACAGTAAATAAAAGGGTAAACAACTAACAGCTATAAGAGAAGACAAACAGTAAATAAAAGGGTAAACAACTAACAGCAATAAGAGAAGACAAACAGTAAATAAAAGGGTAAACAACTAACAGCTATACGAGAAGACAAACAGTAAATAAAAGGGTAAACAACTAACAGCAATAAGAGAAGACAAACAGTAAATAAAAGGGTAAACAACTAACAGCAATAAGAGAAGACAAACAGTAAATAAAAGGGTAAACAACTAACAGCAATAAGAGAAGACAAACAGTAAATAAAAGGGTAAACAACTAACAGCTATACGAGAAGACAAACAGTAAATAAAAGGGTAAGCAACTAACAGCAATAAGAGAAGACAAACAGTAAATAAAAGAGTAAACAACTAACAGCAATAAGAGAAGACAAACAGTAAATAAAAGGGTAAACAACTAACAGCAATAAGAGAAGACAAACAGTAAATAAAAGGGTAAACAACTAACAGCTATACGAGAAGACAAACAGTAAATAAAAGGGTAAGCAACTAACAGCAATAAGAGAAGACAAACAGTAAATAAAAGGGTAAACAACTAACAGCAATAAGAGAAGACAAACAGTAAATAAAAGGGTAAACAACTAACAGCTATAGAGAAGACAAACAGTAAATAAAAGGGTAAGCAACTAACAGCAATAAGAGAAGACAAACAGTAAATAAAAGGGTAAACAACTAACAGCTATACGAGAAGACAAACAGTAAATAAAAGGGTAAACAACTAACAGCTATACGAGAATACAAACAACAGCTAAAATAGTAGGTAAACAACAGCAGCTGTAACAGTCGGCAGATAGAAGCAAAAGAGTAGAAAACAACAGCTAAAATAGTAGGCAAACAACAGCTATAAAATAAGACAAACAGCAAATAAAATGGTGATGTAAACTATAAAGCTGATCAAAATTGAAGCTAATCAAGGATACGTCTTATCATCTGATCTGTTCTTTATGTACAGTGAATACATTTTGAGAATAGCACAACGTGATGGCTGAAACAATAATAAGTAGACATACTATAAATAGCTTTCAACACGCTAAGAATAATATCTTCAAAGAGAAAGCTTAAACAGTCCAGTAAGAACTAGTTCTAATAGCGATACCAGAGATTAAAAAAACATAGGCCACAGTTTGAAAAACACGAAGATGACAGTTTAGCTATCTCAAAGAAGCAGATTCCATCAGAAATCATCGTAAACGTAAACAGACAATTGTTCAGACAAATCTGTCAATTTCAATTACTTGGAACTTGGATAACATCAGATTAGGAATGTAGGTGGCCTTTATGACGAAGAGGTTAAGATATTTACCTGTCGTTCAGCGTCCGCATGACCCAGTACAAATATAAATGTTACATAGATCATCTGTGATGCGTTGTGTGTCGCGCCATTTGTGTCGTGTATAGTCAGTCTGGATTTTGTTAGTCAAGTTCATTGAATCGCTTAGAGCACATAGATGTTTGAAATCCTGTGCGTAAAACCAGTTCAACTCTCTGATCACCAAAATTGTTTCCACTGTAAGGCTATTTGTTGTTGGAGCAAAAACACCACTAGCCTCCACAACAGCTTTGCTGTGAAGGTCCACACGCTTCGCATGCCCGAATCACTGAGCCTTCCGTGTACACCCCATCATCACTATCATAGTTGTTTTCATATATTTGTGCTTGGTCCTCCATATTTTCTTTCCTTTTCATGTAGCAGTGGGCTTGATGATGATGATTACTCTTTTTTCTATCTCTACCTGTTTGGCCACAGCACCACCGGTAATTACACCGGACTAAAGATGATTGCAGTTTTCTTGAAAGTTATCTTTCTGCTGCTGTAAGATCTAGAAAATCACTCTCACCAGTAATCAATTCACAAATGCCAACATCTCAGATGAAAGTTAATAAAATTTTAATTACTCTCTGCAAACCTTGCTGAGAACTTCCTCATTCTATTTTTACATGAAATTAAAACAACAATCCCACCAAATCAACAAATCTCTAGAGATCCCATGGCTCGACCGAAAAATGTACACTGTCTTAAATATCTATGTAGGCCTACCAGAACCAAAATCCCTACTGGTCCATCGTCTTCCATGACCACTGGATCTCTATAATTTCTCTATAAATCATAGGGTCAGCTCTGCTCGAGCTCCCTGCACAACAACACTTGTCTGCAGTGTTTGTTCAATCTATATATATATATATATATATATATATATATATATATATATATCTATCTGAATTCCATCCCCGAGTATTTATACCAGACTGGCACTACGCAATCTATATCCCCCGAAAGATCTAGATAGGAATTGTTTAATTCAACTACTACGTTCATTAAACTCAACTTAATTTCATTGGTCTGTTTATTTCAACCTACCAATAATTTGCTCCCTTGTTTACCAGGCTGCTCAGTATAATCAGATCATCTCTTCTCGAACATGGTTCCATAAAATAGTAAACATGGAATTTTCCTATCTGTCTTTAATTCATCGTCATTTCCAAAATTGCGTTGTTACCAAACCTTCTATCTACGAGTACATCGTTGAATAATACCCGGATATCACGTGATGTTAACTACACAATACATTTCCAAATTGCGTCCAATTTTCTTAGGTACACTTTTTTCTTTCTCCTAGACTTGCTAAGATTTTATTATATAGCCTGGTCATTCCTTCCTTGCTTGCATTTCACTAGAAATTTATCTTTACTTATTATCTCCTGGTATAACCTCACTACTACATTCACTGCAAAGTCTATTGACGTAAAGGACATGCTCTGCAACGTATGGGTTCAGTTCACAAGTGCACAAACCCTGTCTTATCAATTGTAACCTCTATGTAGGTGTGACTTCTTGATCTTTTGTATTGTGTTCCAGATTCTGAGAACGAAGGTCTGTTGTATTGTGTTCCAGATGCTGAGAATGATGGTCTTTTGTATTGTGTTCCAGATTCTAAGAACGAAGGTCTGTTGCATTGTGTTCCTGATGCTGAGAACGATGGTCTGTTGTATTGTGTTCGAAATTCTGAAAATAATTGTCCGTTGTATTGTGTTCGACAGAAGTAGATAATTGTCTGTTATGTACGTGACAATAGTCTTTTCGATCTGCTATTAAGTTCACCATCTGCTTCCATTGTTACCTACATTCTTCTTTTAATGTAGCTTTATATTTATAATAGCAGATGTCCTTTTCAATGTGTTAGAGAGATCCATCATTCCTTTCCAAGACATGATTCTTTTTATTTCCTATTTAGTCACGGTATTCTTGATTCTATTTCAATACTGTTGTATTTTTTGTGACTGTGCTGGAGTGCAGTACATATTCAATAAAATGGGTTTTCCCATCATCAATGGTGACGATTTCATTATTTATTTGACATAAAAGATATGAGAATGTTACAGTTATTCCCTACATATGTCAACATTGAACAATTTGTAGAAAGTTCTATATAACTATCGAGTGAATGTTTCAAACCAATGCTACAATATAATGGACAGAAAGACGAGCAGACGAATATAAAAAAAAATAGAAAATCGATTTCTTCAAATCGGAAGGTAATATGCACTACAAAAAGTAATCGAAATATAAAGCACATAATGGCACATTTATGATAAACCTAACGGTTTTTATGCATTGTTATTTCACGCACTGAGTGATTGTCTATTTGTGTATGGAGAAGAAGATTGACGCGATGTGGTTTGCTGGAAGAACAATGATTTCGGAGAATTGTTCCCACATAGAAAATACTCTTTGTTTCAATAAGCAACAGATTATAAAATGCAGCTAAAAGTACAAAAGGGCAGGTATTGATCTTGCAGTGAAAGACCACGGGAAGTTATGAAGAATAGAGCTGGAAATAGATAACAAGATCAAGAGAAAAACATAGAAACACTTCTTAATGAGAATTGTTAGATATGAAAACAGATTTAAGACAATTCACATAATGATAATTTGAAAGACATCATAGCAGACATAAAGATATATTGAAGACAAGTCACATATATCACAATTTACTGAGTTCGATTAATTATTTTATTGACTGATTGATTGATTGATTGATTGATTGGACCATCCTCATTGCACCTCAATGAATAACCTTGGGTGCCCCAATTAGATTGGTTAGACTGAAGAATCTTGACACATAACATTACCAAAAAGGAAACAAATTTCCGAAACGGAGAGATTGATTCGATAGAGATACAAGTAGAGATCTCAAACAGAATTGCTCTGACGTTGACGTTGACGTTGACCAAGAATCAGTAAACAAAGAATCCTGATCTAGTAAACTCAATTCTTATGTGCGTGATCCGGGTTCCGTTTCACAGTGGGCGTTGACTATTTTTCCGACAATAACGGCTCTCAAATCGACCCTGCCACAGTTGGGTACCAGGAAAAAGCACTTTGAAGTAGTTCGGACGACGTGATGTTGAACATATCACTTATCCGGAGTCCCAAAAACAACAGTAAAATTCATGATAAAAATTGGTTCATCAGTCTAGGCCGGGAACGCAAGAGAGAGATATCACTTATCGTGCGCCGACTGTCAAAAATGCGTGTAGTTACAGCCAACTATAAACGTATGAGTTTATAGTTGGCTGTGATCTAGCACTGTATTCCCAATATACCACGAGGTATGAAAAAGAGTTTTTAACTTTTTTTTTTTTAAATCCAGCTAGAGATGTTTTTGAGAACTTTGTAAGCATGGCGTCTTATCTGAAACTATTTAAGCAAATAGATTCGTTCGATTAGCAATTTCATAATCAAGATAATATATATATGAAGTGTTTGTATTACCTTAAGTATTCGATATATGTGCACTGTGTAAAGTAAAGTATGATTAGATTTCGTATAGAACATAGAATCTCTCTCTCTCTCGCTTTCTTTCTCTCTTTAAATCCGGGGTTTTAAAGTCGAAGGATTGACTTCATTGCACCGGGTTTTACCCCATACGGGCTCGGCCCCTCTTCGCAGAAATAGCACGCTACCTGCTGAGAGCATTTCAGGGTTAAACCCTTGCTCTCTCTCTCTCTTATGTCCTTTTAACTGGGTTGGGGCATAATCCCTCAACCAACTCATACCATGTCTTCCTATCTTTAGCTATAACCCGTAACTCCTACCAGATCTTCAGTATATCGCTAATCTCTGCCTCCAGATATCTTCTCAGTGTATTTCTAGGCTTTCCTCTCTTTTGCTTTCCATATTGGTTAAAGTAAAGGGCTCATCTTGTTATATTCCTCTCTACTTTTTTCAAGGTATGTCCTAACCAGCACCATTATCTTTTCTTCACCTCTTGGTTCTCTCTCTCTCTCTCTCTTGATCGTTCCTTTTCGGCCATTTTGAACATTCTTATTGTGATATATAAACAATCTTTGCCAAGAACATATTTTTACGTCACATCTTCAGTACCATTTGGAGTTCTAGTGCTTGTCCTCGACGACGTGTACGATTTCAACCACCGTTTACTGGGTTCGCTCTCCGTTAGCCTTTGGCTGTCCCCAGCCGACCTGCAAGGCGGCAGGTTGCTATTTTCTTTTAAGGTAGCGACCCTTAGACGACCTACCCTCCCGGGTTGTTGAGCGTCATCTGCCAAGGTTACCTGTCTTTATTTGGACTACTTGGTTTGCCTGTCATCCAGTTTTGTGTACGGTTTACTCCGCTAGCCTTTAATTGTCCCAAATCAAACTACAAGGCAGTAGTAGTTCCCTGTGAGCGGAAACGCGTACTGGATTCAAGCCTCTGCTGGGCTTTCCAGTTTTTCTGCACATTTGGGTTGTCCGTTCACCCCTACGCTTGCGATACCCCTTCGTCGCTCCACCATCAGCACCGTGCACGTCTGCCCCACCGGTGGGCTCACCCGTGTATCGTTCGCATGCGTGTTTGCTCTACCCCTGTGCCCGCCCACCATGTCTATTAGTTCTCACCGTGCACACATTCACCATGCTTCTAGATTGTCCGCACACTGAGCTCAACTCGGACCCTACCTCAGGGCTCCGAGTTTCGCCTCATTGGGCCCACGTGAAACTCACCTCGGGCCCGGTGGTGGGCGCCCGAGTTTCACCCCACACGGGCCCTCGTCTGTTCTCTGGATGCAACCCTCATCCCTTTATGAATATCCGTTCAGCTTTTCCCATCGGCAGGAGAGATGTGCATTAAAAGTCACTCTGGGACTCCGCTCGTCTGTGTTGCAAGCGGATCTCATCTAACGTGACTACTTCTACATCACTACCTATACCAGAGTAGCTCTCCTTCGATCCCTACCCGCTTAGCCAGACAGGAACCATTGTCTGTTTCCAAGGTCAACACGTAGAGGTGGGGTAGGATCTTTATTAGTGCCAGCTCACTAATCCTGGCGCGCCGTTACCCCTTTGCGCCTTTGACCCCACCTCTTGGTTCAATAGCATATGTCTTGTTCTCTCCATTAGCTCCTTACTTGTGACCCTATCATACCAGCTCAGTCCCTTTATTCTCCACAGAAACAAGTTAATGAATGTTTGCAGTTTATGCGTTATTTTTTTAGTCGCTCTCCGTGTTTCTGACCCCTACAGCAGAACTGCTTTAACATTGAGTTAAATATCCTAATTTTTGTTCTAGATTTCTTTAGACTTACATAGTTTTCCTAGTGCAATGAAAGCCCCTCTTGCCTTATGTATTCTTATTCTGTCATCTCCATCTGTTCCTCTCTCTTTGTCTACATTGCTGACCAAGTATGTTTATGATTCTATCTCAAGAAGTGAAGAACTTTCAACGTCTTGCTTCTAAACATTTATATTTAAGAAATAAACTGTTTTCTTTTAGAGAAATGTCAACAGAAAAGTTACAAACAAAAACGAGTGCATAACTAAGTCTGTCATTCTTTAATGTTGTTGTATAATTATTTCGTTGTACTAAAATATGACTAAAACTTTTTTCTCACTCCAAATAAAATGTGTCACGCGGTATGAGAGTATATCGTTTATAGAAGTTTCCATTCTTCTACTGTCCTGGGCATGCTAGTGTTTGTGGCAATGAAAGAACGAACAGGCTTGCATCGACAATATTATTTATCGTCGGGGAATTTAGTATGGATATGAGATACGTTCTTCGGTCTCTTGACGACCTTTAGTTTGATAAGGACACTAAAATTGATGTTGAATCTATCTAGTGATCATAAGAGTTTGAAACTACACGTTGTAGAAGTAAAACTGGATGCTTGAGAGGCAGAGAGAGGATTTGTTTAACCAGCGAACCACATGAGTCATGAGTATACATACCCTTTGATATCTGTTGGGGGAGATTGAACACTTATGGGTCAGCCTGAAATGATATGATGTTGATACAGTATCCAATTACCAGTAACTAATGATTATTGTTTTTCAAATTGTTGAAACTCCATGCCAGCTCCTCTCTCCAACCCTTACATACTAAACTTGATTAAACCTACCATGTACAAGAGATCTTCAGCAAAGCATGACGGAACTACTCTCTCAAGAGATTCAACAGTAACAGTTACTGTACAGACTACGATCAATAAATAAACAGTGTACATGTATTAAGAGTGTACAGACTACGTACACATTTTTTGTTTGCTATAATTGTCCACTTGACATACATAGACAATACAACAGAAGATATTTTCAGCAGAACACAATTTACAATCGTGAAATTGCGTGTGACAAACTACACTGAAATGTCAGAAATTGCGTGTGACAAACTACACTAAAATGTCAGAAACAAGAGATCAATATAGAACATGTGGTATATTCTTCTTCTTCTTCATCTTCTTCTTACGTTCCCCCGCTATGAATTCAGGGGTAGTCAGGGCCCCTGGTACTGGCGCTTCTGACTGATTTTTGCGTGAAGACCTGCTTTTCTTATTATCAGTGTCCCCCGTCATACAGGCGTGCCTCCTCCGACTTCAGAGGTATGTGTTATATAAAGTAAAAAAAAAAAAAAAAATCAAAAGTTCTTTCAACATCTAGTATATTTGTATAAACTGTGGGGATCTTTGGTTAGTTGGTACTCAACTGATACCACAGCACTTCGGACAGAGCCACGGGTGCTCAGTCTCCCCAGCACATGTCGAAGGATATGCATATTGACGATTACTGTGGCAAGCTGAGTAAACACACCTATCACTCTGCTCTGCTGCTCCTCATGCAGTCATGTATGTCGTCACGTTATTTGACTGTTTCGATCACCAACGGAAGTATATGTCAGTTTACTCAATCTTTCTTCTCTCATTTTCAAGTAGTGTTCTCTGGTGATTTGTGGATATCTGAGAAGATCTGTCTATCGAGAGATGAAATCTTCTACTTATAGAGAGTGAGTCGGTTGCACTATTCACCACGTTTTTCTTTAGTAGTCTTATCTTATCTTATCTTAACCACATTTGCCGTGAAGCGTCGCGGGGAGAGTTAGTTTCCTATCTTGTGCCAGGTGTGTTGCGCTTGACGTTGTTAGTCCATGCCTTTGCAGAGACTCTGAGATGTTATCTATCCATCGTGTTATTGACCTGCCTCGTGCTCTGCGCCCTGAATGTCGATTATTATAGGCACGTGATGGTAGTAAATGTGGTTCCATTCTCATTAGATGGCCGAACCACTTGAGTCTTTTCTTCTCGATGTACTGTATGCATGGTATAGTACCAACGATGCTTCTTTAGTAGTATCCCACGTAAAGTAACCTTCAATTGCTGACCCATCTCACTTAGGGTGGTAGTACGTTGCTATGATGGTAGTACGTTGGTCATTAAGCTGACCCATTTTACGAGGGTGGTAGTACGTTGGTCATCAAGCTGACCCATTTTACTAGGATATTAGTACGTTGGTCATTAAGCTGACCCATTTTACTAGGGTGGTAGTACGTTGGTCATTAAGCTGACCCATTTTACTAGGGTGGTAGTACGGTGGTCATCAAGCTGACCCATTTTACTAGGGTGGTAGTACGGTGGTCATCAAGCTGACCCATTTTACTAGGGTGGTAGTACGGTGGTCATCACGCTGACCCATTTTACTAGGGGTGGTAGTAAGTTGGTCATCAACTATGATGTCAAGACGATGAATCGTTTTGAGCCTGAAAATCATGAGCAATACATTATTGTCTATTTAATTACAGTCATTTTATTTATATCAATATGTCTCTTCCCTTCACATCGTTTGTCTCTTCTAATAAAGTAATTTTGTCCTTTTTTAATATCAGTTTTTCTGTGACTAGTTGTTCTTCTGATGATTCCTACTTAGGTAATATATCCGCTTTATCATTCCCATGTGTATTTGAGATCAAGTGATCCAGTACATAGTTGTGAATGGTGAATACTAATGATTGATTGATTGATTGATTGATAGTACCATCATCATTGCACTTTGGTGAGTAACCATGTGTGCTCTACTACATGATTGAATACTAAATGTTACCCGCTCTCTCTAAGTATGGATATTTCATCTCTCGACAGGGCAGATCTGCTCCGGATACCCAAAAAGCACTACATGACACTAATCGAAAATGAGAAAGGAAAGATTGAGTTGAGTCTTGGTGTAAAAGATTTTACAAAGTTGGTAAATATCTACTCCGTAACCTTCTTGATGATTTTAAATACAGATCCGTCAGTATAGACAACTATCCATTTTTGGGGATTAACATCAGTTGTTTTCTGAGATTCTCACAAAGGACTAACTGAGTTTAAGCGTTTGTTGTTTCATCTAGAAATGTTGCTTTTTAGTTTCTGATATCTGTATGATCACATATAAACTATTGAGTCTTAGCACTGGCAGTAATACTTTTAGTGGAAATTTTAATCGAATCTTGGGAATCGCCAAATATGGTGCTGTAACAACACAAACGGAACTCGCATAGCTGAGAATCGTCGTACTGTTGAGGCACAGAGAAACGAGCTGAGAATCGTCGTACTGTTGAGGCACAGAGAAACGAGCAGCGCGCAAAGACATAACACACAACACACACATGTCTAACATTGTTCGTGTATCTGTGATATGGGATTGTGTTCTTGATTAGAATCTACAGAAAAGGTGTAAGAACACACGTCTCAGACTATTGTCATCATCGCTCGCAATGGACGGCTATTATATACAACTCGTTTAATTAGTACAGGGAAAATGGCAAAGAATTGTACTTTGATTTCCCCCCCAAATCCATGTAATGAAGTTTAGTACTTTGATATCTCTAACATTTTTATTCAGACGCAGGGGCGGCTCGTGATCATCTTTGTTTGTGGGGCCAGACAGAAATTTTCGGAAATATCATAGTTTCGTTTAGGTTATATTTTAATGTATAAAATAATAAATACACGTTACACCTTATTTTTGTGGGGTCCGGCCCCACTGGCCCTTAATGAGCCGCCACTGTTCAGACGTCATTACGTGTTACTATCTGTATGGTACAGCAGTCAATAATGCTGCAGTAAAACCTTTCATTCAATTGGAAAATAACATTATATCCGTTAGCTGTGAATGTGTAAAATACTTCCAATTGTAATGATAGTGGGAACGAACTGCTGTCAAATTATATGATACAAGCCAATATATAAGCTCGAATCATGGTAGTTTTAGAGAGTACATTTTGGATATAGTGGATTGTTGTACAGCCATTTTTGGGTGGATAATTTTTCGAAATGGCAAAGGATTTTTATAACCTTTTTATAAGGATTTTCGAAGGGTTCTAAATGAGTTGTCTTTGACCCGTTTTGTGGGTGCTTACTGCGCCGAGTGTATCCTTATGTTCATATTTTAGACTTTGTCTAGCTTTTCTTCTTTCCTTTTGTTTGCTTGAAACATTGTTTATATATTTAATATTGTCTCTTGTATAAAATCGAGAGATTCGTGTTGTTTTATTTAAAATGTTGTTTTACTAGGCCAGTGAGTTTGCCTCAGTATATCATATTGTGTACATACTTTAAGTATGTGCTCTGCAGTCTGGGATATCTGTCCACATGTACACATAACTGTATTGAATTTTGTATACACGTGATTAAGGAGTTGATTGTATCTTGTTCTCAGGCTCAGAATGATAACTTTGTTCAGCTTTCTTAAGTTTGACTTGATTTCTGTAAATGTGGAGAAGCAGAAATATTCCATAATTGGTGTTAGGTGCACCTGTATATATTTGCTTCCGAAAACTTAATGTATCGGTCACGTTCCCACCGCTGGAATTCTTTAAAAGTCGAAGCAACGACCTCATTGTACCGGGTTTTACCCCATATGGCTAGGTCCCTCTCCACAGAAACGGCACGCCACCTGCCGAGATTATTGTACAAAGTACAAACTCCGTAGCTCCAACAATCCTAATGGTCTTTGGTAAAAACTGCGATCGTGAACAGAACGGCGCGGTCCGAATTCGAACCAACGACCTTCGACTCGCAAGGCAAGGGTTTAACCATTTAACCACACAGACCCACAACTAGAAGTCTTTGAATATCTCTTCTATATCATTGTTACTGTTCTGTAATTCGGCAGATTCTTCATTGTATTTGAAAATAAATAATATACACGGTTTATTTATGTTTTCCATAAATCTCAACCAAATAACTAATAACAATGTTATCATTAAAACTGAACCAAAAATGTACATTGCAATAAAAATTACATTCATTTCGCTAATATTTACAAAAAGGAACCCAAAAATCATAACAAAACAGGATTGGGAAAATCAATGAAAGACAAACTCATAAATATCAACAACAAAAGTCGCTATCAACATGATTCTTTTTTGTTCTTTAATAATAATAATAATAATAAATAATAATAACAATAATAATAGCAATAAAAACATAAATATCAACAACAAAAGTCACTATCAACATGATTCTTTTTTGTTCTTTAATTAATAATAATAATAAATAATAATAACAATAATAATAGCAATAAAAACATAAATATCAACAACAAAAGTCACTATCAACATGATTCTTTTTTGTTCTTTAATAAACAATAATAAATAATAATAATAAATAATAATAATAAATAATAATAATAAATAATAATAATAAATAATAATAATACTAACAATAATAATAGCAATAAAAACATAAATATCAACAACAAAAGTCACTATCAACATGATTCTTTTTTGTTCTTTAATAAACAATAATAAATAATAATAATAAATAATAATAATAAATAATAATAATAAATAATAATAATAAATAATAATACTAACAATAATAATAGCAATAAAAACATAAATATCAACAACAAAAGTCACTATCAACATGATTCTTTTTTGTTCTTTAATAAACAATAATAAATAATAATAATAAATAATAATAATAAATAATAATAATAAATAATAATAATAAATAATAATAATACTAACAATAATAATAGCAATAAAAACATAAATATCAACAACAAAAGTCGCTATCAACATGATTCTTTTTTGTTCTTTAATAATAATAATAATAAATAATACTAACAATAATAATAGCAATAAAAACATAAATATCAACAACAAAAGTCGCTATGAACATGATTCTTTTTTGTTCTTTGATTAATAATAATAAATAATAATACTAACAATAATAATAGCCATAAAAACATAAATATCAACAACAAAAGTCACTATCAACATGATTCTTTTTTGTTCTTTAATAATAATAATAAATAATAATAATACTAACAATAATAATAGCAATAAAAACATAAATATCAACAACAAAAGTCGCTATGAACATGATTCTTTTTGTTCTTTAAAAACAATAATAAATAATAATAATACTAACAATAATAATAGCAATAAAAACATAAATAATAATAAAGTCATCTCATTGGCGTCCAGGGATTATTTGATGAAATAACCAACACAAAAGTTAGTCCCTACAAAGCTCTCTCTTCTTTGAGAGATGGACGAGTGTTTGGAAAACTCCTTTCTTGATCAATCCTTGATGTTACCAGTCAATACAATGCTTTGTCTACCTACCTCTTCTACTGCTATCAACTATTCCGGATTGTTATAGAGGGGGACGTCATATATGATCATATATCCGAACCATGCGATCTTACGATGTTTTACCAATGCCAGAAGTTCTTATAACAAAGAGTGGCTATCTTGATTGATGAGAACGGACCCAATCACACAAACATGTTTTACCAATGCCAGAAGTTCTTATAACAAAGAGTGGCTATCTTGATTGATGAGAACGGACCCAATCACATAAACAGACATCAGTGTTCACTCAATGCCTTTCCCGAGACTGACATAAGATGTAAGTGTAACCCAATCAAACAGCATCGAGGAGATGGGGGGCAGCAGGTAGTCTTTTCTAACATCATTTGGACATGGAAATATTCCGACAGCTTTCCATTGTGAATAATCTGGTAAAGGTAACCCTCGTAGAGTTTCTGGATTATGTTTACAATATTCTCTGGTACACCATAATGTGTTCGAACGTCCCATATTCATTGCCTATCTAAGTTATTAACTGCCTTCTCGAAATCCAGAAACGCACGTAGGGTGTAGTCACTAAATCGGCTTTGGTGTTTGTGCAGAGTTAATGTAATCATATCTTTGAATATGTCAGAAGTATTGAAAGTGTCAAAAGCAAATACAGTGACCTACCAGCTGGCACCATTACTAAAGCACCCAAAGATCAAGATGGAATTGAAACGACAGATGATTAAAAAGTATTGTTCTACCAACACTATTTTACCAGTGCCAAACTTGGTCTCTGACATCAACATAGCACAGAAAGCTCACCATGTGCGAAATGAAATGCTTGGGGACGGCGGTGGGGTCACCAGGAAAAATGGATTACGAAACGAGGACATCAGAATCAGAGAGGGCATAACTTCATGCACCGAATACATTGTAGACAACAAAAGCAGTAGTTTTGGACAATTAATGAAAATGTAATACAACCAACCACCAATAATAACATACAATAAAAAGAGATTAGGTACTAGAGCCAAGGGAAGACCAAGAAAAAGACAGACAGTAACAAGACCACACTAAATAAACACGGATATAACACAAAGGTGAGTCATCTGACCATGGAACGCAAATTAAAGTCCCTACCCCTACGAGGCAAGAGTGGACAAACAATTCCATCATTCACTTAGGGACAGACAACAGACAATATAGAAAGTATCTAAATGTTATGTATCTTCAACCTTAAATTAAAAACTACCAATATGTTTACTTCGACAGCAAGTGTTTTCTAACAGAACAATTAAACTGTCACAGTTTCGCAATTACTTTACCAAGATACAATCGGATAAAGTTAGCAAAGATATATCTTACTGCCAAGATTTGAAACAACAGTACAAAGGCTACAACACTGTCACTAGCATGTCAAAGAAAATGTCTAATCACAACGATAAATGTTAAATTGCATCTTAAAAAATTACAATAATGATTGCCAAATGTAGTAAACCTCACAACGCCAGAGAAGGCGTATTTTTACCCGCTATGCGGGAGGCAATTCGTATAATTATTACACACACAAAAATAAGTATTATTATAACTTCAATTATATTGAGCAGTGATAATGTTTCGAGAAGAATAGATGAGATCACACCTTGTGTTGAAACTTAGCTGTATAATGATTTGCAATCGAATGGCACCTTGTGTTGAAACTTAGCTGTATAATGATTTGCAATCGAATGACACCTTGTGTTGAAACTTAGCTGTATAATGATTTGCAATCGAATGGCACCTTGTGTTGAAACTTAGCTGTATAATGATTTGCAATCGAATGAATTATCGTTACAGTTGGATGAAAGCATCATATTCAATATCGAAGCTTTGCTGCTTGCGCATATCGAATACATTTTTTTCCGATCTAGAAGCACTTGAGCTTTTCAGCTCTTCGGTTCGGTGCCATGGACATCGTAACCTTCGGTTCGGTGCCACGAACACCGTAAATCTGGGGAATCTGTGGCTTTTTCTGCCATCCCGCGGAATTGAACCCGCACACACAGAGGGATAGTCACCCGTAGTCCAACGCGCTACCAACACGTTGGGCAGACGGGCAAATCGAATACATAAAGAATGATAATGTCATAGAAATGTTATTTATAAAACCAATTACACCATAAACTTTTGACTAAGATCAAAGTTTAGTGTACACTTAATCGCTGCCAAAGTGTTGCAACTTTGATAAAATGCCAAATAGAACAATTAATCACACTTAAGGGGGGATTCTGGTCTTGAAACTTTTTTCGTTGCTTTCATATTAATGTAGAATTTGTATTATAATTTTGAGATATTATGTCTTAAAAGAGTAGAAAAAGTTTAGTTTTCAGCACTTTGCCAGGGAAACAATAAAAATGGCCAAACACAAAATTTTTTATACCTAAGGCTCTGAAAGTAATGAATATAAATGAATTATGTTTTCCCTCTAAGGTGAGCAATTGTAATATCTAAAAATTACACATGAATTTTAGGATATATTAAATATTCAATTTTTATGAATTTTGGGTAAATACACCCCCAATAACAGCTATTTTTGACCGAATTTTGAGGAAATTTTTACCTAAAATTTATTTAAAATTAAATATTTAATATATCCTAAAATCATGTGTAATATTTTAGATATTACAATTTTGCACCTTAGAGTGAAAACAGAATTCATTTACATTCATTAGATTCAGAGCCTTAGGATTTGAAATTTTGTTTTTAGCGGCCATTTTGTATTGTTTCCATGGCAACGCTTTAACATATTTTTTTTTACTAATGTTTTTCTACTATTCTAAGTCATAATATTTCAAAATGGTTATACAAATTTTACATTTATGTGAAAACAACGAAAATAGCTTCATTATCCCCTTACTACCGAATCCCCCCTTAAACTCAGAGCAGCTCTCATTCGATAAAATAACGACTCTGGGAGTTTACACGTTCAACAGTACAAGGTTCACTCGTTGTTACACTTCCCGGTAGAACACAACTAAAAAAATAAAACAGATTCAAAATGGTTATCTATTTTTGAGATCTTTGTAAATTTTTTTTAGAAAAACACGCTTCATTTGCTAATGTCAGTACAAGTGCAACAGACGGAGTACCGACTACAGTTTGTTAGATTTGCTAATGTCAGTACAAGTGCAACAGACGGAGTACCGACTACAGTTTGTTACATTTGCCAATGTCAGTACAAGTGCAACAGACGGAGTACCGACTACAGTTTGTTACATTTGCTAATGTCAGTACAAGTGCAACAGACGGAGTACCGACTACAGTTTGTTACATTTGCTAATGTCAGTACAAGTGCAACAGACGGAGTACCGACTACAGTTTGTTGTAATCGTTGGTTTCTGTAAGAAATGTGACACCAGGAGTTTGAACAATCCATTGTGTTCTTCATCGACAACATATAGTCGCCAAGCATCTTAGAGACAGATTCTACAAATCATCAAACTTTATTATTGGTATTACCATAGACTCCTAGAATTTTGTAAGATTGCAGAAAACCTTACAGTGTTCTATCAAATATTTATAAAAACCAGACCCCACTAAGCAGGAATATTGGTTTTCCCGTCTGAGCTAGTCGGACTTATGCTGCCGGGGGTCACGACCAGGCACACGTCGAGGGAACTTGACAAAACTCTTCACATAACCTGAACGCTGAAAGGCTGGGACAAGAATCGACAATGGATAGATAAGTAGGTTAGGTTCAGCTTAACCATACAGATTTACATGTTTATTGTAGTCATTTGGACGCCGCTGTTAAAAAATGATATGAGCAGATTGTTTCAAGACTTGCAAGAACTTATAATAAAAGATTTGGGGATTAATTCATTTTAATCGGACAAGGAACAAGTTAGTCAACATTTACACAAATACTTAACTGTGTTACACAAATACTTAACTGTGTTACACAAATACTTAATTAACTGTGTTACACAAATACTTAACTGTGTTACACAAATACTTAACTGTGTTACACAAAGACTTAACTGTGTTACACAAAGACTTAGCGGCAAAGACATGATTAGGCAACACGCATTACAAAATTGTGAATGCAGCAGAGACTTGCCTATCCACTTCTATGGCGCGAAACAAAATATGCACTTCACATCTATTACTACATCATGTTTGTTGCAGAAAGGGTTTTAAGGATTTTAAAGCCGAAGGATTGACTTCATTGCACCTGGTTTTACCCCATAAGGCTCGGTCCCTCTCCGCAGACATGGCACGCCACCTGCAGAGAGTATTGCACAAAGCACGAGCTCCATAGCTCCGGCAACACTTTTAGAGGTCTCTGGAAAAAATGCACATGTGAACAGAACGGCGTGGTCCGTATTCGAAAAGGGAGCATTGCAGTAGTGCTGCTGCTACAAAAGCAACAAAACGGGTTGCAGATGTGTAACAGAGAAGACTTGATAATTCTTTTCACAAACTTAGAGCCAGATAGTATCAAACTGGCAGAGTCACACCAAACTGGCAGAGTCACACCAAACTGGCAGAGTCACACCAAACTGGCAGAGTCGCACCAAACTGGTAGAGTCGCACCAAACGTAAGAATATCACTATGTTTCATTAGATTAGCTGTACATATGTGTGTGTGTGTGTGTGTGTGTTTGTTTGTTGATGTATGTATACAAGATAAAAATCAGGGGGCAATAAAGGAAATGAGGGGAAGGGGGGTTTTAACAATTTGGTTGACAAAGGGGTTTGATTAATTAAGTGACTAATTAATTGTTAAGAACATCATCATTGCACTGTGGTGAGTAACCATGTGTGCTCCGATCTCTTTATTCCCATGAAGATCTCAGGGAAGTGCACGAACTGCGTAGCACCGGCGAGGGCTTCAATGTCATTTAGAAGATAGTGAAAATATTTTGTAGAAATATTATTTTAAACCTCTGTAAGGAATTTTGCCCTGGCAGTGGTTTTCCAACCTGTTCTTCTCGATTTTGAGCTGCCAATTTTTCTTTTACATGCTGAACTTAAGCATGGAAACTATGTTTTATCGTCCGTCTCCGATAGGACTACGAACTTGATCTCACCTACACTGAGATCAGGGATCTCTGGAAAAGTATCTCGATGGCTCCACGAGGGAGCGAACCTAGTACCTCTTTAATGGGAGGCAAGCACATAACCTCTAAGCCACAGATACCCCCACCAAAATGGGGTATTGCTATTATCAGGGTTGAGAAACATTGTAATAAACTGTTGTACTTTTACTGAGTTCTAATTTTTGTTTGTACAAACTAATAGTTGAGTCAATGTTGATGTTCATATTGAACTTATCATCAACAATACAATATGTGAATGTTTGATAACTCTTGACCTAAATTTCTTTTGTTTGTCATTGTGATGGAACATGCGCAGTGATTACCGGAACACATGACCGGAGCTTGTTGAACATAAAAACCAAATTAACTGTCATCCGGTATTGTGTTAATGAGATAATACAGGGTGTTCAACTTAAAAGCAGCCTGTGAATGGAGCTAATCTGGCATATATATATGGAAATGAGAAGGTTCAGTTATGACGTAGTATAGGTCAAGGTTGTGTGACGGTGTGTAATTGTAGTGCGGGAAGGGGCGATGAACAAATGTGACGTAGGACGAGCTAGTCAGAACCAGTTTAAATAAGTAAATAAACACAACTCAATGTGTACCTGGCAAGTTTCGAATTGTCAATGGGGCTGCAATTATCTTGAACACCCTGTATAATCAAAGGTGTTCTTATTGAAGAAAGAACATCTGTAGGTTATTTCAACCGTGTGTGGGCTTGGGGGCTGTATGAACGTGTGTATTTCAACCGTGTGTGGGCTGTATGAACGTGTGTATTTCAACCGTGTGTGGGATGTATGAACGTGTGTATTTCAACCGTGTGTGGGCTGTATGAACGTGTGTATTTCAACCGTGTGTGGGCTGTATGAACGTGTGTATTTCAACCGTGTGTGGGCTGTATGAACGTGTGTATTTCAACCGTGTGTGGGCTGTATGAACGTGTGTATTTCAACCGTGTGTGGGCTGAATGAACGTGTGTCGTCTCCATATAAAAAAAGTTATAATGAAAGTCTATATTTTCTTTTTCTTGCTTATTATACATTCCTTCCTCTGAGAGACTATTTTGTGCACTTCTCTTAATTTTCCACTATCAGAGTCTACTACATCAGAATATCAAGAAAGAAGACGATAGGAAGACCACGAAAAATATGCTTATATTACATAACAGAATCCTGCCAAATATGCTTATATTACATAACAGAATCCTACCAAATATGCTTATATTACATAACAGAATCCTGCCAAATATGCTTATATTACATAACAGAATCCTACCAAATATGCTTATATTACATAACAGAATCCTACCAAATATGCTTATATTACATAACAGAATCCTACCAAATATGCTTATATTACATAACAGAATCCTACCAAATATGCTTATATTACATAACAGAATCCTACCAAATATGCTTATATTACATAACAGAATCCTACCAAATATGCTTATATTACATAACAGGATCCTACCAAATATGCTTATATTACATAACAGAATCCTACCAAATATGCTTATATTACATAACAGAATCCTACCAAATATGCTTATATTACATAACAGAATCCTACCAAATATGCTTATATTACATAACAGAATCCTACCAAATATGCTTATATTACATAACAGAATCCTGCTAGAAAGCAAAAATGACTATCACTTAAACCACTAGAACAGCGTAAGACAAAATCAGTAAACCACGACATTGGACAACAAAACCAGTAGCAGCGTGACGACAAAAGAAGAAGAAGTTGAAGATTAATTAAAGTGTCGCCCGAGTGGTTACCGGGGTTCAAATTTGGGGTGTAAAGAATAGAACCACTGTTACCTGCCACGCATGTCGTACGAGTCGACTAAGGAGGTTTGGCTGAAATCGGATGCATGTGTCCTAAACGTGTAGAAGTCTATGCGTTTTTTTTGGGCCTACCAAACCAATGTGCAACGTATACACGTTCTTGGCAAAGATCAAACATATCATAAAGAGTGATTAAAATTGCTCGTAAAGAACGAACGCAAAGAAGAAGAAGTAAGGTGTTGTTTTCATACTATTGCCAGTTTGCACTTCGTCTTTTTCTTGTAGTTTGATTTTAATCAAAGTGGCGTGTCCATACTTCTGCGTAAAAATATTGTACTAAATAATGTGTTTTATATCGTTCAGTTTTATCGTTACAATATTATTCTCAAATAGCTACTGACGTTATATATTCTATATGAACTAGATAGCATTGTCGAAAAACAAAAAGAATTGTTAAAAAGTAACACGTTTTCGTTTCGTTACCTTTAATCCTGTTTTACTCCACTGTGTCAGGATAAGAAGATATTTCTAGAACGTGATTTTCTGCTGTGTACGCTTCATAAATAATGTTTGCTTTCTCGTAAGCTTGCTTTTCTTATCACCAATAGACCTCTCCATTCAGGCGAGCCTTACTCAGACTTCAAAGGTACTTGTAATTTAGATCCCAAATGGAAGATCTGGGACCTATAGTCCGACAGCGTACCGTGTGTACATCGAGAATCGTTGGCCCCCATGCTAGACTAAAGCTCCCGAGTTTTACCCGACACGTGGACACTAGCGAAAAGTGTCATCAACTACGCTATCGACCACCACCGTTGGTATTCATTTCTCTAAAGATGTTATTAATACCGTCACCACATACTTTGTGTGGTCTGTCTCTTGATTCATTATATTTTTTTTTATGTTTCACTCTGGGGTAGATCATAGCAGGGCATTTTTTTAATTTGGTGACCAAACCAGTTAATCTGCTGTTCTTTTATGAATTGATATACCTGTACAGGTGATAAACACACACAATCTATCCCATGTAATCAAGATGGGAAACAATTCAAATATATGTGATTAGAAACACACAAATCTGATCTCTGTGGTTAAGGGGTTAATCGTTTGTCTTGTGTTCCAAAGATTGTGTGTACAATTCCGAGTGGTTATCGGGGCCCAAATTTTAGGATGCTAAGAATAGAACCACTGTTACCTGCCACGCATGTCGTAAGAGGTGATTAAGGAGGTTTGGTTGAAATCGGATGCACGTGTCCTAAATGTGTAGAAGACTATGCGTTTAGGGGCCACTACACCAATGTGCAACGTATACACATTCTTGGCAAAAATCAAACATATCACAAAGAGTGGTTAAAATTAGTCGTAAAGAACGAACGCAATAAAGAAGAAGATTGCTGGAACTACGATGTTCGTACCTTGTATAATACTCTCGGCAGGTAGTGTATCATTTCTGCAGGGGAGTAACATATGAGGGAACAAGCTGGTGCTGTCAAGTCAATCCCTCGTGTTTAGAACCTTTTTTATCTGCTATATCATAACCTTTGCAAGTCTAGTGCTACATCATAACCTTTGCAAGTCTAGTACTATCTCATAACCTTTGCAAATCCAGTGCTACATCATATCATAACCCGTTGCATGTCTAGTGCTATATCATAACCTTTGCAAGTTCAGTGCTACATCATAACCTTTGCAAGTCAAGTGATATATCATAATCTTTGCAAGTTCAGTGCTACATCATAACCTTTGCAAGTCAAGTGCTATATCATAATCTTTGCAAGTTCAGTGCTACATCATAACTGTTGCATGTCTAGTGCTACATCATAACCTTTGCAAGTCAAGTGCTATATCATAACCTTTGCAAGTTCAGTGATACATCATAACTGTTGCATGTCTAGTGCTACATCATAACCTTTGCAAGTGCAGTACAGTAAATTCACTTAAGCCCCTACAAGTTATAATCATCGATATTTGTCACCTAATCTTACCTATTATATAAAATAAATTCGTCGCGTTGTAAACACTTTCCTACAACTTCACTTCAAATTAGACACTCAAATTGATGCAGCAAACATAATGTGCATTGATAATTGTGTGAAAGTTGATCGCACTGACACGATACTGTATTTTTTTTTGGGATGACATTTTACCATTCTTAAATTGTTGTATATGCATTTTTTTCATATGGGAGTTAATTCTAATTTGTATATTTGTTGTGCCACATTTTATGAAAAAAACTTAAGAAAGACTGGTTCTTGTGTTTAATGGGTATTCCTCGGCTTATAGACGTTTTAATTCCCTTATATAACAAAACAGACAAACAATTTGAAATAAAACTAGGAAGTAAAAATACAATGTTTTTTTAAAAGTTTTGAAAGGAAAACTTTATTCAACAACAAAAAACATAAACAGCAACAACAAGAAAATAAACATTGACATCACCATGGCGTAGATTTCGGTTAAAGTATAGAAGGTTTTTGTTCTACTGATTCCTTGTTTGGATATGTTCTTCTACAACTTGAATCAGGTAGGGTATACCAGAAACAATTATAGTTTGTTCCCTAATTAACCTTATTTATGAATAGTGTTTTTCGTATAGACAGTTTTTTTCAAATGGTTTGCACTACTGTTATGTTGATTGTATTGTTTTCCCAATCCGTACCTCCTGATCCATTAGAAACTTTCCAAAATGTTAGAGAGCTTAAACATCGACAGCAAAGATCTAAAAGTCATTCAGAATATATATTGGCAGCAAACAGCAGCTATAAGAATAGACACAAAGATAGGAACTTTCCAGAAGATCAAAAAGGGTGTTAGACAAGGATGCGTATTATCACCAGACCTGTTCTCACTGTATTGTGAAAGCATTTTTAGATCTATACAAGATACTGCTCGAATAGCTGTAGGAGGACATACCATAAATAATCTGAGATACTGTCTTAATAGCAAGAAATGAAATGGAGCTCCAGAAATTAGTTGATAAGGAAAGTAACAACAAAGAACTCAGTTTGAATATTAAAATGATAGAAGTTATGATCGTATTTAAAAAAATCAGACTTTGACAAAATGTACCATCACAGTAAAAGAGACTGATCTAAGATAAGTGCAGCGATTTAAATACCTCAAAGTCATGGTAACATCAGGTGACAGATGCCGATCAGAAATAAAGAGCAGAATAGGGCAAGCGAAAACATTGTTAGTGAAAATGAAAAGCATTATCTGCTACAAGTCCCTGTCAATCCCGATCAGAATGCGAGTTATTCAGTGCTACATAGAACCAATACTGACATACGGACGCGGGTCATGAACAATAAACACACAGATCGAAATATCTCTGAGGGTCACAGAGATGTGGTTTTACAGAAGAATGATGAGAATCCCATGGGCTGCTAAAATGACATGTTGAAGTGCTGAATGAGATCAAGACATAGAGAAAGCTTATCATTAATATAGGAAAGAGGCAGTCATCATTTTTCGGGCATGTGATGAGGAGGGGAGGTTTAGAACACGCAGTGACAACCGGTAAATTCGAGGGTAGACGTGACAGAGGAAGACAGAGACAGAACATTTTGGATAGCCTGACTTCATGGCACGGTAGAGTGGCAACATTTGAATTGATAGCAAACACAAAAGATAGAGAGAGATCTGTGGAGATCCATCACCGCCTACGGCAGCCGACACGGCACCTGATGATTATGATGACCTCTGTTGATCTCCACAAAGTTGTAGAACTGACAGAGGAGCTCTAGCCTTGGGTGCTGGAATTGATGGATGGGAGGGAGGTGGACTAGTGGTTTTGCCAGCTATGTGAGATGAACATGTCAAAAAGCGACTTCATAAAATATTAACTTATGTTTTGTCCATTCTGCTAAAATTAAATCATTTTATTAAACACTTTGCAATATCTTTTCAACAAAACAGTTTTTTGTTTTGCCTTGGGGATTTATCGCCCGCCATACTCATATTTATGCGATGGATAACACGTGTATATTTTTGTACATTTGAAATGAAAATCAATAGTTTTATTTTCTAATTTAGAAACAAATTTACAAACACAATTGAAAACGCGACGAGCAGCAGAAAACGGTTGCCTGGTTGGCAATATTTTTAAAATTTCTCTGCATATTTTTTCGAATGCTGCTTTCGGTTGGTTGGAGTGACCATTGACTGGGTGATGCGAAACTGTTGCAGGGGCGAAACTGGCATCGATTGGGTAGAAAATATTCAACTAGAAGTTGTGTAGTTTGTAGATGATATTGCCTTGTTAAGTAAATACAACCAAGATATGCAAAGAAAAACAGACAACTTGTCATCTATAGCATCACAATTTGAACTGCAGATAAGCTATGAAAAAAACAAATATGATAAAGAGATCTATGGCAAGTAATGCAGATTTCACTCTGGAATCTAAAATGATAAAAATAACAGAGCAGTTCGCCTATTTAGGTAGCAATTTTGATTGCACAGGAAATGCTAAAAAAGAAATTATGATACGAATTGGCAAAGCAACATCAGCTTTCAAAAGTCTAAATAAAATATGGAACTGCAAGTTATATAGTATTAAAACTAAATTACGAATTTTTCAATTCAAATGTTGTATCAATCCTAACATATGCCAGCGAGAGTTGGAAAATGACTAAAGATATAGAAAGTAAGTTGAATGCATTTGAAAATAGATGTCTGCGAAAAATTATGAATATAAAATAGAACGAATTCAGGAGAAGTGATGAAATCAGAGACATGTCTGGTCGACCACTAGTGACAACTGTTAAAAGAAAGAGAAGATGGAGATCTGTTGGACACACCTTGAGGAGAAATGATCAACGAATATCAAAGCAGGCATTGCAGTGGAATGCAAAGGGTTCAAGAAAGGGAGGACGACCTAAGGAGACCCTGAAACGAACTTTGATGAGAGAGGCAAGAAATATCGGTCTCAGTTCCATGGAGGAGATTGAGCGAGTTGCCCAAGATAGAGCGGTGTGGAGAAATTGTTTGCAGGCCCTATGTAAAGTATAACGGTACGAGAGGAATTATTATTAATTATTATTATACTCAAATTTATCCGATGGATAACATGTGTATATTTGTATATATTTGAAATGAAATCAATAGTTTTATTTTCTAATTTAAAACCAAATTTACAAACGCAAGTAAAAACGCGGCATGCAGCATAAAACCGTTGGGTTGGCAATGTTTTTGAAATTTGTGTCCATATTTTTCGAATGTTGCTTTCTGCTAAAGAACAATAACCGACAACTTTAATGATTCCAGAAACATGCAGTATAAAAAGACTACCTTCTATGAAGAAGCTTCATCTTGCAATGACTGCCGTGTTTGATTGTAATAACTTTAATACGCTAATGTTGTAGTCATTGTTTTAGATGCAATAACCTGAACTGTCGTTCGAAAATTAGAAACATACGACAATTTCTTTTGTTTTCTGAGATACGCATTAGTGTGAGATACGCATTAGTGTGAGATACGCATTAGTGTGAGATATGCATTAGTGTGAGATACGCATTAGTGTGAGATATGCATTAGTGTGAGATACGCATTAGTGTGAGATATGCATTAGTGTGAGATACGCATGAGTGTGAGATACGCATTAGTGTAGTTGTTAATGAACTCACTTCTTAAGCTAGTTGTCAAAGTTCAATTCCACAGTGGTTATGGAGCATGTTTCCGACCGCAATGGATCTCCGGTCGATCCAGCCATAATTGGGTACCAGGAAGGAAGTAAGGACAGCCGGCTTGATGTTCACCACATCACCCAACGTGTAGCAATGTTTAATGAAAAATGCGAGTCTAACACCGTATTACCCAATATATCTCAAGCTATGAAAAAGGGTTCCTTTACTTTTAACCTTAGTTTTGGTTTATGATCTGTTATTGGTAACTAAACTGACGCAGCTCGAGTGGTTACCAGGGCCCAAATTTGGGGTGTAAAGAATAGAACCACTGTTACCTACCACACATGTCGTAAGAGACGACTAAGGAGGTTTGGCTGAAATCGGATGCACATGTCCTAAACGTGTAGAAGTCTATGCTTTTAGGGGCCTACCAAACCAATGTGCAACGTATACACGTTCTTGGCAAAGATCAAACATATCACAAAGAGTGATTAAAATTGGTCGTAAAGAACGAACGCAAAGAAGAAGAAGAAGAAGTAAGCTGACGTCATTGCACTCCGGGTAGACCCATAGGTGCTCAGTCTCCCCCTACAGATTTCGAAGAGTATGCATACTGATGGTTCCTGTGGCTCGCTGATTAAACACACCTCTCACTCTGCCTCGCAGGCACCCAGTTCTACTTGTACAACGGGTAACTCCAAACTGCCTAAATCGCTTGAACGATTCAACATCGCTTTTAGTGTCCTCATCCAACAGACAGTCGCGAAGAGACCGAAGAATATCCCCTTATCCATCTTCAACTCCCCAACAATCGATGCTGTTGATGTAAGCCTGTCCGCTCTCTCATTACCGCAAACACCCGCAAGCCCAGGATAGTATATGTGTCTTATTCAAATTACAAAATATCTCTTCTACAGAATTGAGAACGATATTTCTCGCCTTTCTCACTAAAATTCATTTCAGGGTTTCTCAATAGCGCCCTTTCTATCTTGTAACCTTTGCCTCCCACTTCAATGCATGTGGTCCACTTACACCAGCATCCAAGACAAACTGTATGGCGTGGCTGATGATCTGAGACAGACGGCTGCCTTTGTTAGAGAATCCGAAATCCCAATCTAGTGAGAACGCAGAAGAAGAAGAATTCTTTGATATTTTCTTCTCAGAGTATGCCAAACATATCTCCATCTTCTCTTTTTTTTTAACAGTTGTTACTAATGGTTGATCATACATTTTTCTGATTTTATATCAGGCCCTGAATTAGCCCCATTTTATATTTGCCGACATATCTCACTTTTTAATTGTCTTCTCCAGCAGTTTATTTTTTTTAAAATATACTTTGAGATAATATCTGAAATGATTGTCTATTGTCTGTTCCCAGGTGGAAGATGTAGTTGGCTGTCCACTTTTGCCGTTGAGCATAGGGGTGGGAGCTTTAATTTGCGTTCTAGGGTCAGATGAGTCGCCCTTGTTGTGTTATATCCGTGTTTATGTAGTGTGGTCTTGATATTGTCCATCCATCTTTTCTTGGTCTTCCCTTAGCTTTAGTACCCGATCTCTTTTATTGTATGCTGTTATTGGTGGTTGGTTGTATTTCATTCTCATTAAATGTCCAAACCACTGCATTTGTTGTCTTTCGATGTATTCGGTGCATGAAGTTATGCCCACTCTGCTTCTGATGTCCTCATTTCGTAGTCTGTCTTTCCTGGTGACTCCCACTGCCTTCCTCAAGGATTTCATTTCAAACGTAGTGAGCTTTCTGTGGTGTGTTGCTATCAGAGACCAACTTTGGCACTGGTAACAAAGTGTTGGTAGGAAAATACTTTTTATCATCTGTCTTTTCACTTCCATCTTGATCTTTGGGTGTTGTAGTAATGGTGCTAGCTGGTAGGTCACTGCATTTGCTTTTTGAAATGATTGTAAGTATTTGTTACGTAAATTAATATCGTTTTTGTTAACATATATATAAATATTACTTTTGCGTAATCATTTAAATTGATTACTTTGAACCTAAATAACACTGTCCGCAACCTTAGCAGTAGATAGGAACCCCCACCGAAGATCCTTGCCTGCGGCCCGCTTCAGGAAGTAGGGGCCATGCCATACCCCCACTAATGGTAGTGATTGATTGATTTATATGATAGGATCATCATCATTGCACTTCGGTGAGTAACCATGTGTGCTCCGATCTCTTTCTTACACAGAAAGATCGCAGCTTCAGTGCACGAACTCCGTAGCACCGGCGAGGGTTCTCGGTGTAATTTTGAAGATGGTGAAGATATTTATGTAGGAAATTTATTTTTATTTTTTTTCTAATGAATATTGCCGGACAGCGGCTTTCCAGCCTTCTGTTCTCGATTTTTGAACTGCCAAGGGTTCTTTTACTTGCTCAAATTGAAAACGGGACCTACATTTTATCGTCCGTCTCCGATAGGACTAGGAGCTCGATCTCACTTACACTGAGATCAGGGATCTCTGGAGAAAATATCCACTAATGGTTTGTTAACATGTAGTGTTACTGAAATAGAAAACGATCACATTGCATCTGATGGTTTTTTAATATATATACATAATTGTTGTACGCTAGTGTTGCTTTGAGAATAAATGTCTACGAAAATTATTAAAAGTAAAATGGAGTGATTTCGTTTCTAACAACACAGTGAGAGATAGAACACACCAACAACCCGTATCAAATATTATAAGGAAACGAAGGTGGAAATATTTAGGTCATGTTCTTAGATCAGACGAAAAGAGACTAAATCAACAAGTCCTTATGTGGACACCAGTTGGGAAAAGAAAACGTGGAAGACCTAAGACCACTCTTCGAAGAACAATCCAACAAGAAAGTAAACTATTGGGATGTAAAACCATACAAGATCTCCAACTACTAGCAAAGAACCGTATCACATGGAGATCTAAAACCTCTGGCCTATGTGTCGCCTTTGGCACGAAAGGAACTAACGCTAGTGTTATATAGTCATTTGACGTCATCAATATCTGCAGTGCACTATACAATAATACTACAGTTGGCACTCTTAACAATTTCATCTTTACAGACAAGCTAACACTAACTTCAACATTTCTCCTCTGCTAATCCAGCAAACACGGCCAGTAACCACACCCAATACAATTATATCCAAATAGCATTATATTATTCAAACAATTTCATATTTTCATGTGTAGTAATTGATCGTCCAGCGTGACAATCATTTCAATTAGAACATATGTAGTAGTCCTCCTTCTTCGTTACATTCGATTTCATCTTGGACGCAGACATTTCATAGTTTTTGTTATTAATTATTCCCTCACGTCAGTATAATGGGACGCTTGGTCTAGGAAATATGACAAGAAAAACACTATTAACGATTATCAATATAGTCGATTTCTCATATAATTGTTCGATTCAGCATTATAACTATCTTACCTGTTCTTCTGATATTACTAAGGAATGTTTAGAAAATGTTTAGGAATGTATGTAATAAAAATATCATTACTGCATGCAGTACCGCTTTTAGGGCTGTGTAGGACAGGTGGGACGTGAACCTGAGGAATTTAAAGTCCGCATAGTTAGTGCAGTCGCCGCGAAGCTGTTCAGGTTATAATTTTTCATTATGTTCCCAACAGAAAAAAACCTTGGATTTACAGTGAATTGAACGTGGGTTTCCAGCATGAGAGCCACGCTCTAATCCAGTCGACCAGATGCTGCTAGCACAATATTATGTGATGTTAGTAAACAGGGACGTGCGGTATATTTTCTCAGTATCATGCAAGTCTTTGAAATGCCGCCCCTGAAATGTTTTATAAATGATTGTAATACACAATTTTAAAAAATAAAAGTGTGTGATGGTAATACATTTTGAGAGAATGTTTAATAACAGGTGGAGTGTCTTGTCGAGTGTATTAACGCAAGAAGATGAAGAAGGCTCACATTCGGGAGACCCGAGGTCGATCCCAGGTAAATCCAATTTTTTTCTCCCAGGGAATAAAGAAAAACATCATAAACTGAAAAGTTTCCCGGCGACTGGACTAGCCATATGGCAATTAAGTTCTACAGGCGCATGTCCCACCTGTCCTAGACCGCCTAAAAAGCGGTATTACAGGTAGGAACGGCGGTTGCTTTTTCGTCAATTTAGTAACAGTGTGTTATGGTAATACAGCACTTTGGGAGCCTGTTTAGTAACAGTGTGTTATGGTAATACAGCACTTTGGGAGACTGTTTAGTAACAGTGTGTTATGGTAATACAGCACTTTGGGAGACTGTTTAGTAACAGTGTGTGATGGTAATACAGCACTTTGAGAGACTGTTTAGTAACAGTGTGTTATGGTAATACAGCACTTTGAGAGACTGTTTAGTAACAGTGTGTTATGGTAATACAGCACTTTGAGAGACTGTTTAGTAACAGTGTGTTATGGTGATACAACAATTTAAGTAAATATTTAGTAATAGTGTGTTATGGTGATACAACAATTTAAGTAAATGTTTAGTAACAGTGTGTTATGGTGATACAACAATTTAAGGAAATATTTAGTAACAGTGTGTTATGGTGATACAATAATTTAAGGAAATGCTTAGTAACAGTGTGTTATGGTGATAAACAATTTAAGGAAATATTTAGTAACAGTGTGTTATGACGTTTGGTCTTTTGTAAAACTTCATTTCAAAATCTGTATATTAAAAAAATTATTATTTATTTTAATTTATTGCCGACGTTATATAAAAAGGGTATAACTGGAAGGACTCACTTTATTACACCGGGTTTCCCCATCTGGCTCCGTCGCTGACGATAGAAATCTAGACGGTAGTTATCTACAAGCTAATAATACAATTCGCACTGAATAATTAAGCATATGTCTCAGTGAATTCACGATGAACAGGAAGTCTTCAAAGTTTTCTCTCCATAGTATACGGCTTGCTTCAACCTGCCTGCAGGGCACATGATTGTTGTTTAGTTCCTAGTCTTATAACTTTCTATCATGCGGGACACTGCTGGAGGCTTATCTAACTCAGACATAACGACAAAACCCTTGGGAACTATGGAATGCACTAGTTATCTCCCTATATCAAGCCATTGATATAATAAATATCCAGTAATAGTGTGTGTGTGTGTGTGTGTATTTTAAAAAATATGATTCTCTGTGCTTTCTCAAGATTTACATTTTTCATCAATAACTTCGTTATGTTTTACCTTCTCGAAATTCTACTACTCATAGTATGTCTAGTCCAAAAATAGCTATATTCGCGCGCAAATTTTTTTACGCATTTTGAGAATAACTTCATACAATATGTTCTTTCGGTGAACTTCTCTGCAGCACTTCGGATAACATAATTACGTTCACAGCCTCCAGCAAACAGACTTCTTATCTGTATTGTATTCTACTCTTGGCAAGAAAACTTTTTACTAACATATACAGGTTTTCTAAATTGATTTACAAAGTTTTAGTATGTTAGGTAAATAGAAGGAGTTTAGAAGCAAAGAGAGCAAACGTGTTGAAATTGTGATTACGAAAATAAAAGAGAAGCTCATTGAATGAGCGAAGAGTGTTGAAGTGGTGGATATGCGCAGCGTCAATGTATATTGTTGTGATATTTATGGTGACTATTCAATTCGATCTGCGCATATGTTTTTTTACTATTCGTCAAATAAAGTGGGTTTTTTTTAGTTGAAATATCGACTTTGTATACTCATCATTATCAAGTGCCGTGCCGGCTGGTGTAGCCGATCATGGATCTCCACAAATCTCTGTCGTTGGTGTTTGCTATCAACTCAGATGTTGACGCTCTAACATGCCATGAAGTCAGGCTATCCAAAATTGTTTCTCTCTTGTCTTCCTCTGTCTCGTCTACCCTCGACTTTACCGGTTGTTACAACGGGTTCTAAGCTTCCCCTCATCACTTGCCCGAAAAATGATGACTGCCTCTTTCTTATATTGATGATAAGCTGTCTCTGTGTCTTGATCTCATTCAATGCCCCAACCTTAGTCATTTTCGTAGGGAGGGAGTTATTTTTGTATACTACTGTTCTCAATAGAACTATGCCACTTTGTGGGTTCTTTTTATTCCTCTGTTATTTGTAATTATATTGATAACGTTCTACCCTATCAAAGTATATTGATAACGTTCTACCCTATCAAAGTATATTGATAACGTTCTACCCTATCAATGTATATTGATAACGTTCTACCCTATCAATGTATATTGATAACGTTCTACCCTATCAATGTATATTGATAACGTTCTACCCTATCAATGTATATTGATTTATTGCACAAAAGATATGTCACAAACGTTTACAATTATATTTATAGTTCAACTAGAATACAAGGTAGACATGAGGATCGTTAATAAAATGTCATCTTAAGCTAAATAAATGTTCTTCTTCTTCTTTGCGTTCGTTCTTTACGAGCAATTTTAATCACTCTTTGTGATATGTTTGATCTTTGCCAAGAACGTGTATACATTGCACATTGGTTTGGTAGGCCCCTAAACGCATAGACTTCTACACGTTTAGGACACGTGCATCCGATTTCAGCCAAATCTCCTTAGTCGCCTCTTACGACATGCGTGGCAGGCAACAGTGGTTCTATTCTTGACACCCCAAATTTGGGCCCCGGTAACCACTTGGGCGATAAATGTTCTAAAGCCGAAGGATTGAATTCATTGCATCGGGTTTTACCCCATATGGCTCGGTCTCTCTCCGCAGAAATGGTACGCTACCTGCCAAGAGTATTCCACCAAGCATATCTCTGTAGCTCCGGTAACAATCATAGTGGTCTCTAGAAAAACACACCCGTCAACAGAACGGCGTGATTCGGATTCGAACCCGTGACCTTCGGAACGAAAGACAATGACTCAACCCCCTTAGCAACAGAGACCCTCTCCAAGAGGATCAATGTTGTCCATTTCTCCATCAACTTGATATCCATGTGATGATGATGTTAGATTTTATAGAATGAAGAGAAAGGAATCCATTCTACATACGCAGCCATCATGCATTGCCTAGTACATCTTCCACTGACAACAACATAAGCACATAATGAGACGTCTTTGTATATTTCATACGTTCTTTATTGATGGTAAATACAGTCTGATCAAACACGTCCATCTTTCCCAAAGTATTCCTGTCGATTGTCTCTTTGTTTGTTTACTAACTAGCAACAGTTACTAAATCGTCACTATTTGAATACACAAAAACGTCATGTCTCGTAGTTATGTGTTGCATTCTTCTAAGAGAGTGCAACACATAGTCTCAACTATTAAATATCTAACTATACTAAACTAGCTATCTGGCTAACTGTCCGTTCCTGAGCTGCCGCCTGGGGGATCCACTACAGGAGTAATATTAAACCACGAAGTAAGTACAATTTTGGAGTAACTAAAAGATCAAGACATGGGATCAGTGATCATACATTATAAAAACAGACAACTGCAGAAACAGAGACAGAAAACCAACCAAACTACTCATGAAGATACGGATGCCATAAAGACACAAGATCGAATTCAGTGAAAAAAAAACATTTCTCTGCCTTGTTACTATGACATTTGTTTAAAAGCAAAAAAACATTACTTTAAAAAATGTCATACGTGTTACTTTATGATCACACACAGTTGATGTATGGCGAGCTTGAAGAGGGAAGACGTTCAGCTGGTGGACAGAAAATACGCCTTAAAGACAGTCTTATAAAGAGTCTCTGAAATGCTTCGATATAGAGACCACGTGTTGGGAATCCCTGGCCTAAGATCGTCAAATTTGGTGCTGTACCAACACAAGAGATGCTCGTGTAGCTGAGAATCGTCATGCCGTTGATGCACAGAAAAAAACGAGCTGAGGGAAAAAAATAGAACACACAACACCTACGTGTCTAACCTTGATAGGATTGGACTCTACAGTCATCTCCGCAAACACCAGAGAGGTGCAGCAGCACACGTATGAGGCTGTTGTCATCATCGTTTACGATAGACAGCTGTTATTGTGATCAATCAAGATTCTACACAAGAGGACAGTTATTCATTGCCAGAACGAGTATAGATTTTACGGATAGCACTTCACAGACAACACTAAACCAACGTGTTCACGCTAAATCTTATTCCAACTCCAGATGAAATATACACCAAGCCGTATATCAACTCAACTAACACAATTGAGATACATTCACATATACAGAACGGTTACTACAAAATATAATGATAGTTATAAAGCGTTACGAGAAACGTGCTATATTGTTGATGTTTTCAATAGATCGAGATATGGCGCATTCACTCCAAAAAAGAGGTATGCTAGTGAAATAAAAGATGAACAAAACAATTAGACTGGACAGAGATGTTTTAGAAGAAAGACAAGATTGGTTTCATATTATATATTAACGAATCGTTTACTCGAATTGTCCCAAACAAAGACTTACTTGTACAGTTATTGAGATATTGGTTTGGAATGTCTACATCTTCATGTGACTCGGGTATTGTTCATTTATGAATTTGGGTCTGAGATTAAACATTAGGGTGGACAATTTTAATTCGGTCATAACGAGCTTTATCTATTTCCTTATCTGTCTTTTGACACTCCCCACCACCATACGCTGTCGTTCCCACCACATTAAGCGACCGTTATGGAAATCCATCAGAATGGCTAAGATATGTATCTGATCATTCGTTATTGTAAAATTGGGGCATATATCAGCATTGAGAAACATTTGCTTATAAACGACAGCATTTCCCGGAAACTGATATGTTTTTGCTCATATTAAACGTCACAGTGGTTTAGAGAGAACAGTAATTGAGGGCATGGTTCCGGGAAAACGAGGCAGGGGGCGAACAAGAAAACAGAGGTAAAAGAAACATTGTATTAGATGTAAGATAAGACGGGAGTACATGCTAGAGACCGACAGCTTGTCAAGTGAACTATAATGAAAACAACGTTTCCCAAAATCATGCTACTCATATATAACGAGTGAGGTAACAAGTGAGGTAACGAGTGAGGTAACGAGTGAGGTAACGAGTGAGGTAACAAGTGAGGTAACGAGTGAGGTAACGAGTGAGGTAACAAGTGAGGTAACAGGTGAGGTAACGAGTGAGGTAACGAGTGAGGTAACGAGTGAGGTATACATAACGTGTTGCTAAATAAGCTCTACAGGTCTGAGTTCTTGTAAATCTCGCTTGCAGATATCAAGAACATTGGTTTCAAATGAGGTCGTTTTCATTACCTTTTTTTTTAAACAATCTTGAACATATTTTATTTTATTTATTTTGTTAACCGTTTGTAAAAGATTATACGAAAATAATTTCGGGTTTGTAACAAATTTTGTTCCATTAACTGCAACGAATTTGCTAAAGATATTGTTTTTATTCTGTTTTGTTGTATTGCAAACAGGAGCAAAAATAGTCGCCAAATTGCGATGATATTTAAGATATGCTATCGCATGCCAAAAGAATGGAAAAAATATCCAATTGTTTTATTCTTGGCACCAGGAAATCCACAGCAGAATCAAAGGACGTGTTTGCATTGCAAATTGCCAGCCCATGAGTACCAAGATTTTATTAAATGTCCCTACGTTTACACTTATCAGAATTTAGGGAACATAATTAACTAAAATCCTGCCAATATTGACAAAGACAAATTTGTACATAAGTATTGTATCTACAGTTGGAGACATTTCAGAATAAATGTTTAAGAAGAGTCATGCAAATTTTCTGGCTACATACAATAACAAATGAGGAGCTTTTGAAACGTACAGACTGTGCATCCTTGGAGACCATCATTAAGAGATGAATGTGGAGGTGGTTGGGATATGTATGTCGTATGCCAGTGGGGGCATTGGCTAAGACAGCTCTCAGATGGATAGCAGATGGAAAGAGAAGGCATGGATGTCCAAATGAAACATGGAGAAGAACGGTGGAGAGAGAGCTGAAGGAGTGCAGCCTGACGTGGGAGACGGTTGGTAGAAAGGCAGCATAACGGCAACAGTGGAAGTCTCTTGTGGAAGCCTTATGTGTCAATCGGGACATGAAGAGGATATAAATAGATTTTATCTATCATTAATTTTCTTAATAACCATTACTTTTATTGTTGACACCTTGCAGGGGCTATTCGTTTAGCACGTTCGTGATCTTATATCATATCATCAACATTAGAAATGTAACAAATCAATCAGTTTTCGTACTGCGAGTGATACGTGCTGCGAGTGATACGTACTCCGAGTGATACGTACTCCGAGTGATACGTACTGCGAGTGATACGTACTCCGAGTGATACGTACTCCGAGTGATACGTACTCCGAGTGATACGTACTGCGAGTGATACGTACTCCAAGTGATACGTACTCCCAGTGATAACGAATTTCAATGTCAGAATAATACCACAAACTATGATTAAAGTATCACAATTACATGCAAGAAAGGCGAAAGTACAAAGAGGTGTGGAGGTAACAAACCCACAGCAAACACCCACAAGATCCAATCAACAGATTAAACAGAAAACAGCACACAACAATCTTTCGTCTAAGAACAGGTAGCTGCAGGCTCAACAATCACATGCACAGAGTAAAGCCAGCTCAGACTGCACAGTGCGCATGCCAGACAGAAACACAGACTCCAGAGCACATCCTGCAGTCATGTCCATCATACATAAACCAACGAAACGAAACATGGCCTCATGAACAAAGTTTACAGAGCAAGCTATGTGGAAATCTCGAAGAACTCCAACTGACATGCAGCTTCATAGAGGCAACCAATCTCGTGGTTTAGACGAGCATACGAAACCGAACGCAAAGAAAAAAAAAGAAGAAAACATGCAAGAAAATATAAAAAATTAAGAAGGTGAAAAACTGGTTGAACACCGTAATTTTGTGTACTACGTCATTCTCAAGAAAATGACTTGACTGTGCACACCTGGACATGCTGGAGTTCAGAAAATGAGCGTGCTGATTTTCGTGCAAACAATGCCCCAACTCAAACGGGTAGAAGCATGGACATAGCCTATATCATCAATGTGGTACGCTCTCCTTTATATGACATGGGCAAGTCTCAGACACCGGAACGAATTCGAGAATTAGGCATTAAGTTTGGATAGTGTCGTCTGACAGACATTGTCATCTTCGTGGTAGAGAGAGAGATATACTAATCAACTTCTCATGGGTACGGTGAGCAAATTGACTTTAGGGTAGCTGCCGCAGCGGAGAACAGAGCACGAATAGGAATGCCCTGACGTCGATCGCAGAACATAACATAACATAACTGTAATGTTGTGCACTACGTCATTTTTTAGTGATCAGAAAACACAATGTTTTTTTGTGAAGAATGACATTTCCTTTATAATAAGCTAAGAGAAGTTTAATGTCGAAAGCTAAAAGTTCTATTTTATTTTTAATTCACTCAATTGGTCTTCTTCTTCTTTTTCTTTGCTTTTGTTCTTTACGACCAATTTTAATCACTCTGTGATATGTTTGATCTTTGCCAAGAACGTGTATACGTTGCACATTGGTTTGGTAGGCCCCTACACGCATAGACTTCTACACATTTAGGACACATGCATCCGATTTCAGCCAAACCTCCTTAGTCGCCTCTCACGACATGCGTGGCAGGTAACAGTGGTTCTATTCTTGACACCCCAAATTTGGGTTCTGGTAACCACTCGGGCAACTCAATTGGTGATAACAACAAAACAAAGTCAATGTTTGTTGTTTTGTTAGCTTTCGTTTTTATCAACTAAGTTAACCACTCTTTGTCATCTGTCTGGTTTGAGCCGAGAACATGAATACGTTTCGTCCCCGTTAGGCGCTTCAAAATTTCTGCAAAAGTGTATGCATATTATTCAACAGGACATAAACTTGTACAGAGGAGGTGAGTGTACGATTTTGCCCACAGAAAACCCCACTTCAAAGTACCACATCTGAAGTTTTACTGCAGCATGGTATCAGACCTGATTGTTCATAGGAAGGCAATCATAGCTGAATCATGGACAACTAATACAAATCATAACATCAAGACTCTAGAGGTCTCTGTGGCTAAGTGGTTAAGCCCTTTCCCTTGTGAGTCGAAGGTAGTGGGTTCCAATCAGGACCGCATCGTTCTATTCACTAGTGTAGTTTTTCCAGAAATCCTAGGATTGTTGCTGGAGCTACGGAGTTTGTGCTTTGTGCAATACTCTCGGCAGGTAGTACGCCATTTCTGCGGAGGGGGCGAGCCATATGGGGTAAAACCCGGTGCAATGAAGTCAATCCTTCGTTTTTAAAACCATTTAAGGCGGGAGATCCACGCAGAAGACGGGTTGTCTTTTTTTTTAAAATTCACAGAACAAAAACTAACAAACATATTGCCATACCATTTGGCCACATTTTGCCAAAGACATTGTTTTTCATGATTAAAAAAACTGTTAGTGTTTAATTGTTTGTCAAAAAATGTCCAATAACTTCCCAAAAATGTGTAACACAATTGGTTTTGTAGATATGGTTCTTGCAATATAGCCCTTCCAAATAACAAATAAATTTCAAATTAGAATAGCAAAATCTCTGCTTATATACAGGTCAGACAAAAAAGTGGAGGTTCACGCTAGAGCTATGAGTGATATGTACATCATATGCTAGTTTGAGATTCCTTGCACTTCTTGTGTTTGTGAAATCTACTTCCCGATGAAGGGGTTTAAAAAATATTTTTCAAGAAAATTAATTATTTTAAATATAAATAATTAGAATACATACACCAAACGTTGTTTATCATCAAAAACGAAGTCTTTTGCAACATGTGTCCAAATTGTATGACAATATGTTATTTTGGGGTTTTTTCTGTGAATTATTAAAAAAGACAACCCTTGTTCTGAGTGGGTCTCCCGCTTTCAACCTTTAAAACATCAAGACATAACATTAAGTGCATCAACCATTTCGAAAGTGAACTACAATACTGAAATGTATACCAGAGAAATGATAGACAAATATTTTCAGTAACATAAAGCGATAGATACCATGGCTGAGTTACTATACTTTAAGTTTTCATAGTATACACATTCAATGTTGATAGGGAGAGGTGGTCTCTGGGACACAGTGGTTAAACCGATTGCATTACATTATGAATGTCGTTGGTTCGAACTGACTACGTCGTTCTGTTGACAAATGAATTTTTGGTGAGATATCTAAGATTTTTTTTTAGCTACGGAGTTCGTGCTTGGCGCAATACTCTCGACGGGTAGAGCATCATTTCTGTAGATAGTGATCAAACCTATTGATCAAACCCGGTACAATAAGTCCAACTCTTTGTCTTTAAATCCTTTAAACATAAAAAATATTGCACGACTTTAACCTAAAAAATGTAATATGTACTTCCTGCTGTGACTGACAATGCGAACAGAATTAGTTAGACAATGAAATACTTTTGTTAAAAGCAAATGTGCTTTAACCTGAGACTGATACGAAAGTCACCTATGAAGTACATTATTCCAAAGCACGCATCGTTTCTTTCTATTCCCCTATATCCATCATTTTCTTAAGCAGGTCTATTTCTTGTTTAATGTACCTTCCAGGACAAATTCTTCACTGTTTAATGTATGATTACATTTTATTTCGTTTTTATGTTTTATCTATGAGTGGTCAATGATATCAATTTTTTGTTTTTGCGTTCATTCGTATCATGATATCAGCTAGGTCAACCACTCTCTTCTATCTGGTGCGGCTTACGACGAGAAGGTGAGTACGTTGAACCCTCGTTATATCCCTACTGTATCTAAGACAAGACCCCACAACCGAATTTCGGAAACATTATTTATCTATTATCCAACAAGACAGAAATGTGTACAGACGAGTAACTAATATTTTGCAAGCAGAAAAACACAACTACAAAGTACCACATCCAGAGAATGGTTTTAGATCTGATTGTTCAACAGAAGGAGAATGTCAGAGCTGACACATGAAAAACACGATGTTAGTGAAGTTTGCAAAATCAACATTACATTTCAAAGTTTCAATGTTCTCCCTATTGATCTTATGATCTGGTTTTGTCCCTATAATTTTGCAATTTATGATATCATCTTCAAAATGCGGTTTAGTAGTCTTTTGTGTTTATATCTGCATATTACAGTTTCACAGTTTTATATCTTCAGTTAGGTTTTTCTCATTCGTTTGTCTCTGTGGCAAAGTGGTCAAACAATTTGCTTTGTGTTCTGAAGGTAGTGAGATTGAATCCTGACTGACCTCGTCGTTCAGTTCCCGAGTGTATTTTTTTTTTACCAGAGATCCTACGCCCTTGCTTTGTAAGTCGAATGTCGTGGGTTCGAATCCGGACCACGCGTTCTGGTCACAGGTACATTTTTTCCAGAGACACCTAGGATTGTTGCTGGAACTACGGAGTTTGTACTTAGTGCACTATACTCTGCTGGTGGCGTCCATTTCTGCTGAGAGGGACCGAGCTATATGGAGTAAAACCCGGAGCAGTGAAGACAATACTTTGGCTTTAAAACTTCTTTCAGTGCCAACTTGAGGTTGGGTCAACCTAAAAGTTGAATGCAATCGCAAAAAATATTATCTTTTACTGGAGATTGTTCCGAGACTACTCATCTATGAAGCAGTGCACTAAGCACTTATGCTACGGCAGTTAAGATGAGTGCATGTAGAAGTATTAACCTATAAGAGCGTAGGACGTATCCAAGTCTGGACCAATTTCCTCCCAAAGTTCTAAACTACTTTAGCGAAGCAAACATAATCCTACAAAAATAAATGTCCATTGTCAGGACAAGAATGAGCGAGAATGTGGAAAATTCTGAAAATTTCAACAACGTAAAGTGTCGGCTACCGGGAAACAGAAGTTTCGAGTACATCTTATCCAGGAGAGGCGTGAATCAATGAACTCAACATTTACACGCTATCTAAATCATTATTGACAATGTTAGCGAGTTGGGGTCATAAAGACTAGGATTTAGAGAATAATAGGGACAGAAGACAGATGCAACATTTCGTCAGTTATGTGGAGTTGTTTTTTTAATCAGCAGCCTGGCAGTATGCTGGCAGTCTTGAGAGATAATAAAAATAGTGTGGATGAAAGAAATTCGAATGCATTGCTGCTGTATTCTGTCGTGTTTTATACATGCTAGGTCTTGTTTCATAAGTTGTCATATCAGTATCAAAGTTTACTTTCATCTGAGCCTAATCCTCGTACTTTCTTCTCAGTTAAGTCATATATATCCATCCACTGAAAGTGATGATTACAGCAGTCTTAGACACGTGTTGTTGCACCACTTCACATGGTGTGTACGCGAAAGTGACTGTATAGTATCAGTGGCGGCTCGTGATCGTTTTTGTTGGTGGGGCCAGACACAAATTTTCGGGAAAATCATGGCTTTGGATTAGCTTATAATTTAATTTATTAAATAATAAATACACGTTACACATTTTTTTGGTGGGGCCCGGCCCCACTGGGTCTTAATGACGATCCACCACTGATGATCATTATGACGCTGTACTATTGTATGATTTGTAGTTGTCTGAAACTGTATCTTACTGTGTATTTGGGTTTAATAGAGGAAATATTTCATAGCTTACTTAATGTATTCATATCAGATCCGTTCACACTTTCATCATGGAAGATATAGATTTTGCTGACAACATCGCACTTCTGTCTCACACACTTACATTTTTTTAGGAAAAGACTTGCCGCCATAACCAGTACAACCAGATGGTTAGGCTAAAAATCAATCTGAAGAAAACAGAAATAATAGCTCTAAACATGGTCTCCCAAGCACCAGTCAAACTAGAAAATAAAGCACTTACTGCTTTCAGATATCTAGGTAGTGTTATCAGCCACGGAGAAGCTGGATCGGACATTAAAAGGATATCGAGTAAGGCCCGGTATATTCATGACCCTTCAGGAGGTCTGGAAATGAGCCCAGTACAGCATCAGAACCAAGATTAATATGTATCGCAGCTGTGTGCTATCAATTTTACTTTATGATAGCATCAGAATGCTGGAGATTGACCGAACAAGATATGTCTAAACTCTCCACTTTCCATATAACTTGTCTGGGAAACAATACAAAGGACAGCCAAGAACTGAGAAAAATTGTGTCTATTTGTTACAGCCCTAAACACCAGAGCTTCATAGACTAGATATATATATACATATATATATATAAAATTTACAAAATTTATATTCATGTCAAGAACCTGCAAGTATTGCTTGGATACGACCTTGTAGCGAAGAAAGTGTTGTCCCATAGATATTTTGACGGAAGCCATATCTCCATATAATATACCCTTAGATATCATCTTAGACGACCTTGGTGGAGAAGAGTGGCCAGGCTGGGAAATTGATGTCGTATTTCAACACTTCTTTGTTTGTTACTCCAGAAGAACCCGAGTATACGTCTCCAGCAACGTCTAGTATGATGAAATGTAATCATCATTTTCTCCACATGCACATAAGATTCGCGATATTCTGTCATAGATTAGATCAACGCGTAGGATATGTACACATTAACCTTGACTTTGATGCTCAGTGACCTGGTTGCTGGAATCATTGACAAAATGTCAAGGAGAAGTTATCTTTCAATTTTCCTTATATCAACAAATCAAAAGCAATCAATATAATATCTGAATGTTTCATTCATTTTCTCCAAGAGGATTCATAAGAAAAAATATTCTCATGTTAGCAGAAAAAGTATTCTCATGTTAGCAGAAAAAGTATTCTCATGTTAGCAGAAAAGTATTTTCATGTTAGCAGAAAAAGTATTCTCATGTTAGCAGAAAAGTATCCTCATGTTAGCAGAAAAAAGTATTCTCGTGTTAGCAGTAAAAGTATTTTCATGTTAGCAGAAAAAGGAATTCTCATGTTAGCAGAAAAGTATTTTAATGTTAGCAGTAAAAGTTAACATTTTTATTATATATACTTGTATACAATGTATGTGGACGTCTGTGGCTTAGAGGTACTAAGCGATATCACAAGATATGATTCTTCTTCTTCTTCTTCTCTTCCACCATTTACTTCTTTATAGAAGTGTGTATGGGGGATGGGGGTGGGGGAGAATATGTAGTGATCTTGTGTGTGATTGTGCTAAACAAAAGAGTACCTGGTTCATACTCTGCGGCAGGCAGTTTGGAAGCAAACTTGTTCCCATTGATTTTTGCGAACGGTAAAAATATAGCGGCTATATATATATATATATACATGAAGTTTCTCCGTTACTCTTGATGTTACTCTTAATGTTACTCTTAATGTTACTCTTAATGTTACTACTAATGTTATTCATAATGTTACTACTAATGTTACTCGTAATGTTACTACTAATGTTACTCCAAATGTTACTCTAAATGTTACTACTAATGTTACTCCAAATGTTACTACTAATGTTGATATTGAAGGATAAGAATGCCGTTATTGTGTTTTAGATTCGGTCTGAAAGGATTACGTATATACATTATGTCAACCAATAAGACATAGCTTATTTGGCTCAACTGTCCTGAACGTGTACGTGCTGGCTGGCTGTAATAGAACTAGTCAGAATGGCATCAATAGCGTCTATAAAACGTCTTGAAGAAAAATATGCGGAATATATTGCTGTTTCTCACTGATATCTTGTTGAATAAGGGAACATTAATTTATAATGAATTGCTTCTACTATTGAAGAAATTTGGAATGAAACATTGAACCTGATGGGAAAGATATGGTGCTTATTTTTCTAGAGAACCACATGAACAATCATCATCATACTCTTCAACGACTGCTGGAGAAGGTCGAGCATTTAACGATCAGATCAAGTGTAATAAAAGTTCTGGTTAATAACCAATAAAGAATATATAGTGTCATTACAATACTGCACTCGTTATAGAATACCCAGATCAATAGTAATTAGTATTCCATTAACGAAATATCAAGGGACTTTGTTCACAATAGTTAATGTACAGATCAATATTCTCAAGAGCTTAAAAGATCCTGTTCTGCAGCGTGATGATGATGATTAAAGGATACAATGTAGATCCAAGTGCAAAGAAATACAGAACCTGTCGGTTTAAACAAGATGATCAGGGCTGGTTAAATATTGCAGTCATTTGAAGATTTGTAAACGGTCACAAACGTCACTGCGGGTTTAATATATTGTATGAATATCCCAGACAGTCAAACTGTGTGTTCGCTAAATGATTCATAAATAACCAGTTATAAAAACAGTGATATCCTGCATATGTTAGCTCACTCGAACACATTCTTCTGCCAAGAAATTAAGACACTGCTAAACTTATAAGAAAACCAACAAGATAATAAGAATATAATTTTTTAAAAAGAAAGAAAACAAAAAAGAAATTTTTGGCCAAGGATTAAAAAAATTATCACAATAATATGAAATGTCTGTCGATGTTTGATATTTTATTCTTTAATATAACCAACATTGCGACTTTCCCTCCAGCCATGCTCCTAGATGTTCAGCCTCTTTCATTCAACTACGAACGGTATGTATTACCAATGGTTCTTGTGGATTTCTAGTTCTGAACGGTTCACGTCTCAGGTTAACCTCTCAGGTTACTATTCGTGTTTGTACTTTTTTTCTAGGGTTAAATTTTAACAAAAAGTACAAATTGTCTGTCTTTATTTAACTTGATAAAATCAATCAGAACTATCTAAGGCAGCTCCTTAGATTTATATCCAACCTTTTTTATATATTGGGGCGAATATGACTAACGACTGTGGGGCGCCAGCGCCATGTAGCAAGTAAAATCATTTTGTCACTGTTTAAGTTTTAAGGTTGACATGCGTAGAGGATGGGTTTCTCTACAACCTCTGTACTCAGTTCACAAGCATGACTTACCAATCCAATTTTATTTTTTCTGTACACTTAACCTTTTAGTCTGTTGTGTCCTTGTTGTGCAGCTGATAGAGGGCCGTACTGTGCTATGCTACAGAGAGGTGGTGGCATCAGGCTGTAATGTAAGAGGGCGGCATAAGCAGCAAAATGAAAATACAATATGAACCATTCAATTATTTTAAAAATCTTTACGCAACGCTTTTCTATACTAGTCTATGTTATTCCAATATTGATGTATACGATTTATGATTTATCGTACGCCTCTACCTAAGCGCTTTCGGTATTCTTTGATTTCGGTTTCTAGTGCAGGTGCATCGTTGGCGACCGCTTGCCGAAAGACTTTTTTTTTAAAAACATTTAAGAGGCGGCATTTCGAAGACTTGCATCATATTGAGAAAATATATCGCACTGCCTGAGCTGATGATACTAGCTTGCTCATTGCGTGACATTTGTTCGTAGGAATTTATGTGATCTACATTTTTATGCGTCTTCTTTTACTGTTTCATTCAATATTTATCATAATTTTAGACTCATAAAAAGAAATTATTTTTAATATGTTCGAGGGATACACTCTCTAATGATAATTGGTAAGACGTTTTAATTCTTATTATGCTGTAGTAACCTTATTAACCCTGATACAAAATCCCCACTGCCTTGTAGTCAGCACGATTATGCAGAAGGTTAGAGAAGTAAACATTGACCACAAGTCTAGAGGGAGGGACCCTAAGGCAGTTGATGGTTATGCTTGTATTCCATTCCATCTTATGGTATCCCACTGCAAACCCTGCTTGATATCAAACGTATGGACTTTGTCTTTCCTTTTGGATAAAAGAGTAGGGTAGAGAGGGGTGTTTGTGCAAAATAGACAAAGCACATTCCCCATAGAAGCTGAACCGCCCGTATGTTGCCAGGGCTCGCGTGGGGAGCAAAGAATAGTAACACTGCGACCTACAAGGCATGTCATAAGAGGCAACTGAGGTAGAGGCCTAGGAAAGCTACCATAGTAAATAAAAAGCGTCGCAGAAACCGATTGTGCTGGCCTACTTTTAGGAACATAACTGACACAACACACAATCGCTCTTAGATTCGGATCACATACAAGTTAACAAGTTGTTAACAAGTGACCGATATGCAGCTCTCGAAGAAGAAGTAGAATATCAGCAGCCCAGGCAGAGAAAAAGAAATAATTGACCGTCGATAAAGACGGGAAAAACTCTCTGTATATGCCGCAGTTACAAAGGATTCACATAGCTCTTGTTTTTGTAAAACTTCTGCTCCCTAACTTTATTACTTAGTCCTTGGAGAAATCCTACTTCATGTGTAAGGCAATGCTACTTGAGAGATGCATGTAATGATAAAAGTAAGAAATGTGCTTGAGTATATGAAAGTTTTATTTGCAAGTTATTCGTCAGGAAATAGTTGTTGAAGTTACCACTTAAAGTCATAGGTGTTACAGAAAAGTTCTTAGAACATCCTGGACAAGGAAGAGAAAAACTAAGATATCCAACAAGACCTGCATTTCAAGGAGCATTGGTACATCAATAACATCATGTCACTGGAGATAAAATACTTTGGCCACGTTGAGTGGCATAGTGGTCTGGAGAGAACGGTAATGGAAGGCATGGTTCCCGGGGTACGAGGCAGGGGACGTCCAAGACGAAGGTGGCAACAAGACATCAAAGAAACCTTGAAAATGACGCTGGAGGAGACCAGAAAACATGTTAGAGACAGAGTTTTTTTTTCATGCGGGCTGTGATGAAAGTCACATTCCGCAAGGGACTACTACTACTTGAACCAAAGTCATGTGATGGTAGACACATGACCAATATAGTATGTCTGTATAGATTACACTGGTTTTAACATTTGGTAATGTATCTCATCCACGCGCCACTTACGCATTATATGTTCAGTTTCTTACATCGTCCTATTTTCTAATGTTGGGTATCAGTTTGACAAACATCATCTTCATGTAAGGAATATTAGATCACTAGATAGCGTGATGCCATCACTTAGCATTACACACTTTATGTCACATCTAGAAATTAGCTATTTATAGTTCTCTAAACGGTAACTGTCATGCTATGATGAATCAATGAACTAAGCTAATGTTTAAATGATATAGTCGTTAAACATATTTATGACATATTTTAGAAGTACGTCACGATCCAGAAATAATCATCATCAATATCAGTCGCCATCAACGCTTGCGGGCACTTAAGACAGAGACAAAATGGATCACACAATTAATGAGCAGTCACCCGTGAGTTGTCAGGGCTCGCAAGGGGAGCAAACTAAAGTCTTCTTCTTCTTCTTTTCGTTCGTTCTTTACGATCAATTTTAATCACTCTTTGTGATATGTTTGATCTTTGTCAAGAACGTGTATACGTTGCACATTGGTTTGCTAGGCCCCTAAATGCATAGACTTCTACACGTCTAGGACACATGCATTCGATTCCATCTAAACCTTCTTAGTCGTCTCTTGCGACATGCGTGGCAGGTAACAGTGGTTCTATTCTTTACACCCCAAACTTGGGCCCCGGTAACCACTCGGGCGGCAAAGTATAGTAACACTACGACCTACAAGGCGACTGGGGTAGGGGCCTGGAGAAGCTACCTAGTAAATAAAAGCGTCGCAGAAACCGGATGTATTGGCCTACTTTTAGGTACGTAACTGGCACAACGTACAAGCGTTCTTAGGCTCAGATCCCATACAAATCACAAAGAATGGTTTAACAAGTTGTTGATACAAGTTTTACGAAGAAAAATAAGAAGAATGAGCAGTTTCGGGATATTATTGAACCTGTTTCTGTAACTGTTTAGAAGTTTTTGTTTTGTTTTCTACAATGCATGACGAGTCGCAGGCACACTACCTACCATCTTATTCTCAATTTCCGATACACAAGAGTAAACATAGGGCATTTTCTTTGCTACTCCGGAAACTAGACGGAAGTAAAAAATGATACATTCGTATTAAAACACTGTCAATTTTGAATTTTGTTGCGGCGACTTGAAGTACATAAGAGACAGACACTATGATCTCATATCATCTGATCATCTCATCGGTTGTCTAATCAAATCTTCGTAGTAAAAGAATATCGCTTTTTCCCTAAGGCTTACGTCAGCGCCAATTATAAACAAATCCTGCTTCTGTTTCGATCATTTTGACTCATTTACTGCATAATCTAACCATCTTAGTATTTGTTGCCACTGGAAGCATGTATGATCATCGTTCTATGATTTTAGTTCCCTTGTCTTGTTTAGAAAGCAAATATTAGTCTAGTCAAAATATCGGACTTAATCTAGTCAAACTATCCCATGTTATCCTAGTCACAACATTGTAGGTGGGAGTATTCTAATTGAGGCAATTATCATACTTAAAATATGCTATGATTGTCACTACTCAAGATATTGCACGCTATTCTAATCATCACAGCGAAAAACCAGCTTTAATTCATATAGTTCAGAGTTCATATGTACGGTTTCAACTTCACTGCAACGGGTCACCCCATAATTGCTCCATTCCTGTGCCAATGAAAATCACACCAAATGCTAACAACTGTCTCCTGTGTCGATGACTAATTTCAGAATGAAATAGCTATACCGCCACAAAAGCAACCAGCACCGCATAAATGCATATGGCCGTCGCTAAAGTGTCAATACAAAACTGTTCATCACTTGAATTGCAATTCATGTCGAAGGGGACATCAATCAAGAAAAAATCCAGCTTTCTGCACAAGCAAAACAATGTATAGGCAGATTGAGTCGATTTCGTCATAACCTTTGTTCGTCATTTTCTGAATACCCACAATCACAACAAATGCACGGTTGATACAGCAGAAAGCATTCCATGTAACATTCATAGCTCTAGAGAAGATATCAAATATTATCCTAGTAAAAACATTGTAAAACTAGCTCTAGTCAAGACAACAAATGTTGTGCTCAAAACATGGTACTATTTACATTAATGGAAACATCAAATTTGTGCTGTTTTAATGTTTATCAGTTCATAAAACCTTGACTCATCATCAAGGTGCGTGTCCTTTATAGGACGCTCTCTGTGCAGCGCATGTGAAATTCACTCTGTCTCTAGCCAGTTCACCCACTTCGTCGATGGTCATATTCATGGTTTCTTTAATATCTTGTAGCCATCTTCTTCTTGGTCTGCCTCTGCGTCCTGAGACCCTTCCCTCTAATATTGTTCTTTCCATGCCATCGTGACGCTTAATCAACCATGACTATTCTATTCTAATTATAGTTATAGAAATGAAAAAGGCGGAGAGATAGTGGGGTTTTTTTTCCATAAGCACTTGAGCTGAAAGCTCTTCGGCTCGGTGTCATGGACATCGTAACCCTTCGGCTCTGTGCCACGAACACCGTAAATCTGGGGAACCTGTAGCTTTTCTGCCAGTCCGCGGAGTTGAACCCGCACTTACAGAGGATTTGTCACCCGTAGTCCAACGCGCTACGAACACGCTGGGCACGCGGGCGAGATAGTTGGTTAATAACATAACTTCATCTCGCACGGTCAGAGCTCTGGTAAAACCATTTCACTTTTGGCAAAACTATTTAGTACGTTACAATTGAAACTTGCATATCGGAAATGAATGACAAGCGTCTTACTACGCCTTGAAATTTATACGCAGTGTTCACGTCTTAGTTGCTATTTTAGATATTCTAGCGTAACTTTAAAAAGCGATATATGACACTTAGCATATGGAGCCATTTTGTAAAGACTTTCAGCATTATTAGTTTTGAATGTTCTGTCGCCGTTGTTGTCATGGTAAAAGAATCCATCACATTGTGTACCCATCACCACCATTTTGTCCTCTTCCCCTTATTGAAATTATCTTTTTCAAACCCTTATTTCTCTTTATATATGTACAAGGACCATGTACGACCGTTCCCTAACCCCAAAGTAGTAGCTAACAGACTAGACAGGTAGTTGATAGATAGATAGATAGGATGGTAGAAATGAGATAGGTAGAGACCATAGTTCTTGCACACCAAAGCTGCGCACTACGAGCAGAATAGCAGCATTAGAACGAGACTAGTTTGGCGTAGATTAGTTAGTACTGCTTAGCGACGTAGTGACAACACAATGAGAACGATATAAACACTAGAAGACGAGCAGACGTGTTTTTGTCCACACTAAAAAGGATCACCTACTCACGGCGAACCAACACCGCTCTTTTAGTAATTTGCACTACTTTTTCATCGCAGTCCGCGACGGAACACAAGTCAGCCATTGTGTTTTTCGATCGAATCGATGAAACAGCGTATAAACAATTGCTTCATATGAAATATGTGTCATTCATATAGTAAAACCGATTGTTCTACGTGTAACTGTAACATATTCTACAGATCTGGAAAATTCTATGATTATATGTTAAGTAGAAGCTATTTTGAACGAAATTTTTTCGATGGTCACTACCATTATTTTGGAACCTTGAAAATTTCGCTTGGGTACTACCCATAAACATCGTATTTACGTGAAACGGGAATTTAAACTTCACTTTACTCGTAAATTTTCATTACTAGAAACATTTTCTCTCTTCTAAGGGCAACTTTAAGTCTGCACGGCGTCAATAATCTACCAGACTTACCATTTCTCTGTGCTACGAAGCCGGTTTGCTTTTGACGTCCATAACAACCGCTGCAGTTTGCGATCTTCTCGTGAATTCTTTTCGTCATTCAACTTGTGTCAACGATATCCAGCAATGCTAAATACAAATTTTTAATTTTCTTTTATATTTCAAACATTATTTATGCCTTTCAGTTGACTTTTGTATCGAGTATCAACGGTAATATTAAATATCCCACACTAGATCTAGCTGTCCAAAGTGAACCATTCGTCAGCGATAGACGGCAATAATGACTGGACGGATCTTTATCGTACACTATTCAGATTTACTTGAGAAGTCTCATATTATTGTACTGTGATTTCAGAATTAAAATAACTAGTGAATCATATCAGTATTCTGTTAATTGTCTTTCTTAATTATAGGCATTTCATGTTTAAAAATTGTGCCATTTAAATTGCACTCATTGCTTAGCTGCAATGAAGCTCTGTGACAAAATATAGTCTAGTAGCAATTTCAAATGTAACTATTGCAAGATCATCTACATTTTCTTTTTTATGTAAACTTCTGTGACTTTCAATTTGTTAGTGGTTGAACTAAATGTGATCATTTATATTTACTCAACATATATAAATGATTTACCAAATAAGTATCCAGCATGTTTGTATGTGAGATGTGCATACATAAGTAAATATATAAAACACACTATTCAAAGAGTCACTCAGAACAGCACAACATATTGCAGATAAATCAAGAAATATATGAATACAAAAATTAACCTCTGATGCTAGAGTGAATAATTTACCAATATGCTTTTATTATTTTCTAAATTGTTTTGGTTGTGTGGAACATATAATGAGCACTAGATCAACAGTTTCAATAAATAATATTCATTATGATCTCCCCATGCAACTGGCTTCAACCTTGCAATAACATTAAATATATTTATTACTTTATTTTAAAAACTGGAGATAGAGGTTGTGTGAATAATTTACTCAGAAAGTGTTAAAGCTTGACCATCATTGCAAGACTAAGGTCAATGCATGGGGAAATTAGAAAGGATATTATTCAATGAAATTGTTGATCTAGTAGTCAATAAATTTTTTTTTTTTTTTTTTTATACAATCAAGAAAGTTTTTGACAATAATGAAAACACACTGGTAAATCATTTACCTGTACTTCAACTATATAGAAATTAGGATTTATACAAAGATCTGATTTGCTGTATCATTGTGTTTACTGTACTTTGATTAATCAATTTTACTCAAAGCTCAGGTCCTACACAAAACTTTCAATGACATAAAATGTGCTTGTTAAATGTATGTTCATATAGAAGACATGATGCAGTATTTCATCACTAATTATCACATTTAGTTCAACCACTAACAAATTAAAAGTCACAGAAGAAGTTTACATAAAAAGAAAACGTAGATGATCTTGCAATAGTTACATTTGAAATTGCTACTAGACTATATTTTGTCACAAAGCTTCATTGCAGCTAAGCAATGAGTGCAATTTAAATGGCACAAATTTTAAACATGAAATGCCTATAATTAAGAAAGACAATTAACAGAATACTGATATGATTCACAAGTTATTTTAATTCTGAAATCACAGTACAATAATATGAGACTTCTCAAGTAAATCTGAATAGTGTACGATAAAGATCCGTCCAGTCATTATTGCCGTCTATCGCTGACGAATGGTTCACTTTGGACAGCTAGATCTAGTGTGGGATATTTAATATTACCGTTGATACTTGATACAAAAGTCAACTGAAAGGCATAAATAATGTTTGAAATATAAAAGAAAATTAAAAATTTGTATTTAGCATTGCTGGATATCGTTGACACAAGTAAAATGACGAAAAGAATTCACGAGAAGATCGCAAACTGCAGCGGTTGTTATGGACGTCAAAAGCAAACCGGCTTCGTAGCACAGAGAAATGGTAAGTCTGGTAGATTATTGACGCCGTGCAGACGTAAAGTTGCCCTTAGAAGAGAGAAAATGTTTCTAGTAATGAAAATTTACGAGTAAAGTGAAGTTTAAATTCCCGTTTCACGTAAATACGATGTTTATGGGTAGTACCGCCGAAATTTTCAAGGTTCCAAAATAATGGTAGTGACCATCGAAAAAATTTCGTTCAAAATAGCTTCTACTTAACATATAATCATAGAATTTTCCAGATCTGTAGAATATGTTACAGTTACACGTAGAACAATCGGTTTTACTATATGAATGACACATATTTCATATGAAGCAATTGTTTACACGCTGTTTCATCGATTCGATCGAAAAAACAAAATGGCTGACTTGTGTTAAATTTATTTACCGTCACGGACTGCGCTGAAAAAAGTAGTGCAAAATACTAAAAGAGCGGTATCTCAATGCAAATATGACGCCGTGTACTACATATATTCAAAATATTTCACTTTCCTCAAACTTATTTTACTTATCAATCAATTTTCTTCCATTCTAAGTTGTTGTTGAATAGCTCTGTTTGTTGTTATCTCTGTTATGTAGGATGTAATTTTGTGAATTCTGTTATGTCATTTATATTCAATATTACATATATGTTACCCCTGAGCATTTTCACGTGCTTAATTCTCAAATGTTTATTTTTCTGTTTGTTCCACTCCATAAAGATTTAAGCTGCGTAAAACGTTGTTTTTCTGTTTGTTCCACTCCATGAAGATTTAAGCTGCGTAAAACGTTGTTTTTCTGTTTGTTCCACTCCATGAAGATTTAAGCTGCGTAAAACGTTGTTGTTCTGTTCTTGATCTTTCCTTCATTTCTTTCATCACATCCTTCCTTGGTTTGTGAATCTCTGTGGCGTATAGGTAAGATGATCTTCCTTGGTTTGTGAATCTCTGTGGCGTATAGGTAAGATGATCTTCCTTGGTTTGTGAATCTCTGTGGCGTATAGGTAAGATGATCTTCCTTGGTTTGTGAATCTCTGTGGCGTATAGGTAAGATGATCTCCTTCCTTGGTTTGTGAATCTCTGTGGCGTATAGGTAAGATGATCTTCCTTGGTTTGTGAATCTCTGTGGCGTATAGGTAAGCTGCTCTTCTTCATTGGTTGATGAATCTCTGTGTCGTATAGGTAAGATGATCACATTCCTTGATTTGTGAATCTCTGTGGCGTATAGGTAAGATGTTCTCCTTCCTTGGTTTGTGAATCTCTGTGGCGTATAGGTAAGGCGCTTGCCTCTCGCACCAAAAGTACTCCGTTCGTTCGCTGCGTAGAGTGAATCGGTATATTTTTTCCAAAAATTTTTTTTATCTCAATATAGGTGTGATCGAGTTCCTAGTCCTATCGAAGAAGGGAGATAAAACGTGAATCCGGCGTTCAAATTGAGCACGTTAAAAAAACCATGGTCAATTGAACAACCGTAGTAGTAGACTGCAAAAACACTGAAAAATTCATTTTAAAAAGGATAAAATGTCGAAACAATTTTTACCATCTTCAAAATTACATTAAAGACTCTCCCCTATGATGTGAAGCTCGTACACAGTTGTACATATCTTCTTGTGTGAGAAAGAGACCAGCGCAGATATTGTTATTCACCGAAAAGCAATTATTATGTTCCTATCAATCATTCCCCATTGTTTGTTATTAACAAAGATATTCAAGTCCGCTGTGTCTAATTTCTTCACATTAATAAATATATTCGTTGACACGTTTGTCTCATCAGTTTTCATTTCCTTGTCACAATGATATATAAGTTTTGTTTTGTTCAATTCCACATGAACTGCCATAATAAATTTATCAATTGATATTTGTGATGTTGATAATAGCCCTGTTTCGTATCCAATAAGTGTGAATTCCATTGATGAATAGACAATAGACAGTGTTACATCTAAATTCAGAATCAAAGGGTACCCATCGTGTAATCTTCATTGTGGTCATCATTTCTTCTGTCATAATATCATATCACCTTTCCTGTCTCCCTCTCTCTTGTCTTCTTCCATCGTTACTTTTATCATGGATATCCTTTTCAAGCTCGAGTATGTCATATAATCTTAGACTGTTATACTATTTGTTGTCGATATCTAATTTGTATTCCCACATCTAGCTCTGTTAATGCAAAATAGTGTATCAAAGTCATCTGTTGTGCGATCTCTTCTGCATAACATCACTTTGGTCGTCATCTTTTCTATCACGTTTTATCTATCATCGTCTCTAATCTTATCACTTTATATGTCTTAGTCACTTCCTTTGTCTCATCTTATAATCACTTTATATGTCTTAGTCACTTCCTTTGTCTCATCTTTCCTCTCTTAACAATTTAGTCCGCCGTATCATTTCATATGTGGTCATCGTCATTTTTATAATCACAACATATGTCGTAGTGACTTCATATGTTGCAGTGACTTCATATGTCGTAGTGACTTCATATGTCGTAGTGACTTCATATGTCGTAGTGACTTCATATGTCGTAGTGACTTCCTATGTTGTAGTGACTTCATATGTTATAGTGACTTCATATGTTATAGTGACTTCATATGTTATAGTGACTTCATATGTTATAGTGACTTCATATGTTATAGTGACTTCATATGCCGTAGTGACTTCATATGCCGTAGTGACTTCATATGCTGTAGTGACTTCATATGTCGCAGTGACTTTATGGTAGGGTGGAATCGCATAATGCGTAAGCCTGCGACTATCGTCTAGTCTAAAGAGAGTTGTGAGTTCAATCCCACTCTCGACGTTTCGCACGGGAGGAAAGAAATTGACCATATTACCTCCTGCATACTATGTCCTAGAATTATGGTCTGAAAAGCCTACGGGAAATTTTTGTTTAGTGACTTTATGGGGATGGTATCATCTGTCACTTCTCAAGGCTGGTGGTCTGGGTTCAACTCCCGCAGTGCGCATGGAATTGTTTCCGACCGCGACGCTCTCAGGTCGACCCAGCCTCAACTGGGCACGAGACATGCTCTGTGAAAGTAAAGACGGCCGGCGTGATGCTGACCACATCACCCATCGTGTGCCAACAGTCAATGAAAAATACAGGAATACACAGTATTGCCCTATATACCAGGAGGAATGAAAGGGTTCCTTTACTTTTACTTTTTTACTATCATCTGTCACAGGAGAAGGAGAGGTGAGGTGACTCCTTCACTCTATAGAGCACACTTAGGAAAGGTGGAGTACCCGTTTATGCTCTATTTAGGGTTTCCTGTGTCTATTGAAGCAAGTGGTGGATGGAGATGTGGAAACCACATGAAGACAAAACTTAAATTTTTAGATTCATGTATTTTTCTCATAGCAGCGAACGGCTGGGAGGCATGAATTATTGATAAAATAATTGAACAATCGATTAATTCCTTTGAATGCAAGTGGTACAGAAGTGTACTTAGAATACCATAGACAGGAAAAAAATAACAAATATGTCCATTTTGAAGACTGTTTTTGGTGTCTTTCCATCAAAGGCACAAAACATTATTATTTTCACAGATTCAATGTCTTCACTTCAAGCTCTAGACGATGGTGAACATTGTTAATCTGAACTCTCCCATCTAGCCCTAGATATTGATAAACGTGTTACATCACATGACATCAAAATAACTATGCAGTGGATCACTGGACATTCAAATACACCCGGAAATGATATAGCAGATAAGCTAGCCAAGAAAGGGTCAAGACAAGAACAGCCGATCACAGCAACAACTCTCAATACAGCAAAGCAAATAATTACAACAAATAAAGAAATGTGACTGAACTGGTGAGCTATGAGAGACACGGGAAGAAAGGTTTACAGACACATGGCCAGCCCTAAAATTAATGACAACATCAACACCCTTACAGGACGAGATCATAGCACAATTTTTAGACTGTGAACCCAACACGTAACACTTAATAATCACTTGAACAGAATTCAACCACAACACTAGATGACGTCAGGAAGATTTTCCTTCATCCAAAGCCAGATAAATGGAACACATTTACACGGAACAAAAGAACAACTTACAAACACATGCAGATACCATTGCATTGGGTCAAAGGGCAAAGCTCAAGTGTCGCTGGATCATTGAAGGAGAATAGAAAAGTGCTTGATCAGAAAATAACAATGAGAAGAATGACATTATGGACATATAAAAACATATTATTCTCTGGACAAGATTATTCTGGATGGCACGATACCGGACAGGCGAGAAAGAGGAAGACCAATGAGAAGATAGCTGCAATATGTCATAGACGAGTTGATTATGACTGGAGCTGTCAATGATATGTCCACATGTCGCTAAAAAAAGAAATTAACTCTTTCTTTCTCATTTCTCTATCGGTAGCAATCAAAGCTTGTGTTTGTTAAGTGAAAAAGAGAGAAAAATTAACTGGTTTATTTAATCAACTGACCACAGCGCACAAGACAAGCTGATCTTGTGGTAAATATTCAACAGCATGACCCTACTTTGTATTTCTTGTATCCGGTTTGTTACAATTATTTCAGTAGTCTTGAAAATTCATTGACCGAAATGTTCACGAAGTGTTATATTTTTTACCAATACCTGAGATCATTTCCATGTTCCAACTTCTTTCACTATCTTCTTTAATTGTTTTCTAAACACTTCAAATAACCAGTCTCTTTTCAGTCAATTAGCAAGCATTCCCTTTCTCCTATCCATTGTCCCGTCGTCTCTATTTTCTCCTTCTATCTCTTTCTTTCTCTCTTTATTTATACCTCCTTCATTTTTTCTTCCCCCATCTCTTCCATTCAATCGTTATCCTTCTCCGTCTGCCTCTCCCTTTTCACATATTTCTCCCTCTGTCCATTTGCTCAACTCCCTCATCTCTTGATCTCCATCTCTTCCAATATATACATCATTCTCTTTCTCCGTCTATATCTCCCTCTCTCTCTCTCTTTTCATCAATTCCTAATTCTTTCACTTTCAAACTCTATCTTTTCCGTACATTTATATATCCCTTTCCATAACTCCACTTCACGCTCCTTTTCCTATCTCTTCTTATCACTCCCTCTTCTGTTTCTCCACTTTTTCCCTCTCTCTAGCTTTTACCTTCTTTTCTCTCCTACGCTCTATCTCTTTTTCTAACTTGTATCTGTCATTCCCCTCCTTTTCCCAGCACAACTCCATTGATTTACTCTCACCAAAGCTACATACTATTTCCATCTATCTATACGTTTCTTGTTCACTTTTCATGAAACAAGCCGTTAATCACAGCTGTTCTACTTTTATATTTCTAACTAATTACTAAAGTTTTGTTTACTATATTTACATAGAGCAAACAAGCTAGATTCAACTATTGTTGTCGCATTCATTATTCCATCATGACATTGTTTATGATACACAGAATCACGTTGATGTGGTTTGTTTATATATAACGACCAAATTTGTGTTATCAAATTACTATTTATCATCATTATTAGAACCAGTGGCGGCTCGTGATCATTTTTGTTGGTGGGGCCAGACAGAAATTTTCGGAAAAATCATGGTTTCAGTTAGGATATATTTTAATGTATAAAATAATAAATACACGTTACACCTTATTTTTGGTGGGGCCCGGCCCTACTGGCCCTTAATGACGAGCCGCCACTGATTAGAACAGAGGAAAATAAAATAAGACCAACAATTAATGAAGAGAAATGAAGCTTCGTTGAAGGTAGACGAACTAACAACTAAAAAAATGTAACAAAGATCATTAAAGAAAAGATCGATAGAAATGAAGCTGGACGTCTACGTATGTTTCATAATAATAATAATTCATCTCGTATCGTTGTACGTTACATAGGGCCTGCAAGTAATTTCTCCATACTGCTCTGTCGTGGGCAACTCGCTCAATCTCTTCCATAGAAGTGAGTTCGATATTTCTTGTCTCTCCCAGCAAAGTTCGTTTCAGGGTCTTCCTAGCGCGTCCTCTCTTTCTTGAACCATTTATCTCCCACTTCAATTCCTACTTTGGTAATCTTTGAACACTTCTTCTCACGGTATGCTCAACATATCTCCATCCTCTCCTTCTTATAACAGTTGTTACTAGGTTTTAACTAGATATTTCTCTGTTGTCTAAAGTAATATGTTTCATAGACTGCTCAAAACGTTTGTGATGAATTGAAACATGGATAAATAGTTAGCATATTAAGGAACATATATATCTAGGAGAAGAACGAGACTGATAAAGAAATAAGTACTGGCAACAAAGTACAGAAATAAGACTGGAGAATTAGAGTGGAATATATCAGGAGATACTAAACTACGAATTTTCAATTCAAATGTTGTATCAATCCTAACATATGCCAGCGAGAGTTGAAAAATTACTAAAGATATAGTAAGCAAATTGAATGCATTTGAAAATAGATGTCTGCGAAAATAATGAATATAAAATGGAACGAATTCAGGAGAAGTGATGAAATCAGAGACATGTCTGGTCAACCACTAGTGACAACTGTTATAAGAAAGAGAAGATGGAGATATGTTGGGCACACCTTGAGGAGAAATGATCAACGAATATCAAAGCAGGCATTGAAGTGGGATGCAAAGGGTTCAAGAAAGAGAGGTCGACCTAAGGAGACCCTGAAGCGAACTTTGCTGAGAGAGGCAGGAAATATCGGTCTCAGTTCCATGGAGGAGATTAAGCGAGTTGCCCAGGATAGAGCGGTATGGAGAAATTACTTGCAGGCCCTATGTAACGTATAACGGTACGAGAGGAATTATTATTATTATTATTATTATTATATCAGGAGATAGAATTAGGAGTAATACTTTACTTTACTTTTCCGATCCAGCAGTCATCTGAGCATTTGCTCTTCGACTTGAGGCCATGGTAGTGAATTTACATGTCTGAGTTGTGGTGTGTTAGCAAAGAGAGTGTTTTCAACATCTGGGTATGGAGGTAGGTACTTGTGGCGTAGGTCACTGAGTGCAGGGCACCGGAAGAGATGGTGTGTGGCAGTTTTTTTTTTCTGAATAGTCCCACCGTTGATATTGTGGGGTAATCTTTGGTTGGATGTGATGTAGGTGAACATTCAGGGGCACATGTTGTGTCCTAAGGCGGAAAATAATGACTTGTTCTTGTCGTGTGAGGTAATTTATGGCATCTTTGGGATTTGGAGTGGTCATGTGTTTAAAGAGGGCTCTGTCTGTTTTGTCCATTGCCCATTCATTCATCCACTCCTCCATTTTGTTACTTCTTATTATTTGTTTAGCAGTCTGCAGAGTTATTGGTCTGTCATGTTGTTGACTATTTGCTCCTGCCTTTGCATCGATGTCTGCTCTTTCATTTCCCTGTATGTTGCTGTGTCCTGGTATCCATTGTAAGGTAAGCTTGACGGCAAAGGTGTTGATGAATGAACGGATGGATAGTGCCAGGGACTGGCATGCAGATATCAGGGGTTTGCATTTTCTAATGTCTGTATCACTGACTTGTCATCAGTAAAGATAACTGTGTGCTGGGTTATTTCAGGATAGAGCTGAAATATGTTTGTAAGATGGTGCAGGAGCTGGAATATATTTGTAAGATGGTGCACTGAGACTTCAATGGCAATGGTCTCAGCCTCAAAATTAGAACAGTACGTGCCACATGTATTTTGCAACTTCTCGCACGTTTTGTCTGGGTATTCTATTCGTGCACCGTATCCTGCAATAATAGTCTCCTTGAAGGCTGAGCCATCTGTATATACATGTATCCATTCATCTGGGAAAGATAGGATGTTATCTTGGGCCACCATCCAGAGATCTACTGGGTCTGAGTTCTTCTTGGTGATGTCTTTGATAAGTGTGGTGTTTATTTTTGGACAGGCGAGACTACAATTTGGAGGGACTTCTGTGTGTACAATTTGTATCTCTTCTCTATTTTCCAGCACGTGATATTTTCCTTACAGGCCTATTGCTACGACCAGAATTGTTTTTTGCTTCAGTCTGTGCTGTGGTCGCCAGTTGTATACTATTTGTCTGTTAGGGTGGTTTGTACTAAGTCTTTTATATCTTTCCACTGTCTCTACTACTGATGCCTCCCTCCGCATTTGCAAGAGCTCGATGTTTGTATGGATTTCACATGCTGCTGTAGGATCAGATCTCATACCTCTAGAGATGAAATGCACTGCCTGGCTCTGTACTTTGTCTAGAGCTTCCTTTGTTGTTTTACTACATGTTGCCTGCAGTGCTAGGTTGCAATCCATTACAGAGCGTACATAATCGGTGTAGAGTTGCCTCAATGTGTTTTTGTTTGCGTCCCATGAGGTACTTGCAAGTCGTTTTAAGAGATTTAGTCTCTTTTTTACTAAATAATGAGTAATACAGGGTTGAGTAATAAATATCACCAGACTTGTTTAGACTTGTTTTACTTTGACAGTAAACATATCATGCGACATATTGATAAAAATACAGGAATAACATTCGGTGAACAAAACATGAATAATCAAAGATACGCTGATGACACGATTCGCACAAAGGAACAAGATCTACAAGACTTGATAGACATAATAGTGTGTGAGAGAGAGAGAGAGAGAGAGGTAAAACATAAATATAAATAAAACAGAGGTAATTGTTATTTTTAATAGACAGGAAACACTCCAATGCAATATCTAAATAACACTGAAACAAATCAATCGATTAAATTATCTAGGGAAACACATATCATCAGATGGAAGATGTGCAACGAAGATAAAAAATAGAATAGATCAAGTAAAAATAGCTTTTATGAAAATGAAAAACACACTGTTGGTGAAATCACTACCAACGATATTCTTCTTTCTTTCTTTTCTTCTTTCTTTCTTTCTTTTGTCCTTCTCTGCTTTTTGCCGCTAGGCGTAGCAGGTTTAACTGATGATCGGTTTCCGAGATAATGCACGCTCGGTCGCTTGATATGGTGTGGTATTGTGGAGTTTTAAGATATCTGTAACTCCATCAACCCATCTTTTCTTGGTCTGCCCTTTCCTCTTGATGATTCTATTTTCAGGTTGTACGCTCTTGCAACTGGTGTATTCGGGTTCATTCTGACCAAGTGGCCAAACCATTTGAGTCTCTGTTTTTCAATAAATCTAATAGCAGGTGTTGTTCCGACTGTTCTTCTAATTTCCTCATTTCTTATATGGTCTCTTCTTGTTTTATTTACTGCTTTCCTCAGACATCTCATTTCGCATGTGGTAATTTTCCTTTCTTGTTCTTTTGTCAGTGCCCATGTTTGGCTCTGGTAGCACAGTGTTGATATGAAGATTGCATTTATAATCTGTCTTTAGTCTCTACTGGAATAGCTGGGTGTTTCAAAATTGGGGTAAGCTGGTATGTAATGTTGTGGGCTTGCTGGATTCTAGTTTCGATCTCTCCGTCCAGTCTACTCAAACTAAGAATTAGACAATCGATGTTATTTGAACACTTAAGTTGACGACGAAGTTTAGAACATCTATTGACAACGGGTAAAATACAGGGAAAGAGATATCATGGAAAGCGTAGTTAGAATATGCTGTGGGGTCTGTTGTCGGAGTTCGAGGACCAGAAATCGGCATTGAATTTGATAAACTTTACAAGGGAGAGAGAGAGGGAGAGGCGTGAAGAGATATGATCGCCTACGCCGGCATGCACAACACTTGATTAAAATGTTTGTCCGAGTTATGTCAGCTCTACTTAGACTATCCTGCACTAAATGTTGTTATGTCAGCTCGGCTTAGACTGACTATCCTGCACTACATGTTGTTATGTCAGCTCGACTTAGATTGTCCTGCACTAAATGTTATTATGTCAGCTCAGCTTAGATTGTCCTGCACTAAATGTTATATCAGCTCGACTTAGATTATCCTGCACTAAATGCTGTTATGTCAGCTCACCTTAGATTATCCTGCACTAAATGTTATGTCAGCTCGGCTTAGATTATCCTGAAGTAAATGTCGTCGCTAATGAATCATCATACTGTTCTAATTACTTCCCTTTTTGTGGGAATACAAATAATGAATTTAACGTTACAGCTAGAAAAGCGTGCGCACATTTAGAAAAAACGTATTGTTGTTTGTTAATTGACAGATTTATTGGCTGCATTATCCATGTAGAAGGTCGGCTGCAATGGAGTCTCCAACACTTTCTTTTTCTTGCCATGGTTGTGCATTTTGTCAAACTATTTTTTTCTCAATTTTTTTATAATTCACACCGGTCTCTGGTATGTCTCATTGTTAGAACATTTTTATTTTTTTCCGATCCAGAAGCACTTGATCTTTTCAGCTCTTCGGCTCGGTGCCATGGACATCGTAACCCTTCGGTTCGGGTTCACGAACACCTTAAATCTGGGGAATCTGTGGCTTTTTCTGCACAGAGTGATAGTCACCCGTAGTCCAACGCGCTACGAACACGTTGGACAGACGGGCATGTTAGAATATTAATGTTAGGAGGAAGGTGAAAATATTAACACCACTCTAGTGTAAATTCCAGGGTTAGAATACTAATTCTATGATAAAAGTGACGATACTTACACCGTCCTTCTGTAAATCTCAGTGTTCGAACACTAGTGCTGAGATGAATGCGAAAATAATTACACAATTTCGTGTAAAACATACAGCGAATTTTCTTAAATCCCCTCTACAAGAAGCGTACTAGAAATATATAAATTCTTAATTTGCGATTAGCATGGCTAGAATCGTGGCATAGTATATATTCTGTACAATTATGTCCGTGTTCACGATAACTACCACTGTAAATAGCTAGGATCGTGGCATAATATATATTCTGTACAATTATGTCCGTGTTCACGATAACTACCACTGTAAATGGCTAGAATCGTGGCATAGTATATGTTCTGTACAATTATGTCCGTGTCCACGATAACTACCACTGTAACGAGACGGACTCGAACACCGTACCAATATCTCCGAGCACTAGCATCGTCGGTCTGCCAAACTAAGAACCAGCATCGTCGGTCTGCCAAATTAAAAACCAGCATCGTTGGTCTGCCAAACTAAGAACCAGCATCGTTGGTCTGCCAAACTAAGAACCAGCATCGTTGGTCTGCTAAACTAAGAACCAGCATCGTCGGTCTGCCAAACTAAGAACCAGCATCGTTGGTCTGCCAAACTAAGAACCAGCATAGTCGGTCTGCCAAACTAAGAACCAGCATCGTCGGTCTGCCAAACTAAGAACCAGCATCGTTGGTCTGCCAAACTAAGAACCAGCATAGTCGGTCTGCCAAACTAAGAACCAGCATCGTCGGTCTGCCAAACTAAGAACCAGCATAGTCGGTCTGCCAAACTAAGAACCAGCATAGTCGGTCTGCCAAACTAAGAACCAGCATTGTCAGTCTGCCAAACTAAGAATCAGCATCGTCGGTCTGCCAAACTACCGGGTCCCTCACAACTTTCTCGTTGATTTGTAATTGTGGTTGATCCTATCGAAATCTGCCAGTATACAATTTGTCATTGTCTGCGGCAAATATCTTTGAAATGAGACTCGATGGCAAAGAAGACGAACAACGTTTCTGAGCGTCGGAGTTCAACGACAGCTAGTCGGTCTGTCAGAGAATCTTGACATCTGCCTGGTTAGTCCATCCAGTGTAACTGATAGCTACAAATGCTGTCAGGGTTCTTCCTAGCAGTATTCCTGACATGAAAATAAAACAGAAAACTCCTACTTCCTTGAGAAGACGCAAATGATCAAGGATACTCTGAGAAGTATTTGGTTTTATTTATCTGTTTCCCAGAAGTGACAGGTCAGTACTTTGACTCATCGCACTTGTAGATTCAAAAAACAAGTCACCTGGTAGAAGTAATCTTGGTACTGACTGTGGTGATGCTTCTTATCCGAAACTTGCCAAAATAAACTGATTCGCTGTTGAGAACATCGCCACAGAGCACCTCTGCAAAGAAGAAACACTGACACTATAATAGCCGTCCATCGCAAGCGATGATGACAACAATCTCAGACGTGTGCTGTTGCACCTCTCTGGTGTGTGCGGAGGTGACTGTAGAGTCCAATCCTAGAACAGAATCCCCGACCACAGGTGGGGCATACATGATGATCAAGGTTAGACATGTGCGTGTTGTGTGCTCTGTCTTTTCGCGCGGCTCGTTTTCTCTTTGACTCAACAATACGATGATTCTCAGCTATTCGGGTTCCTCTTTGTTGTTACAGCGCCACATTTGGCGATCTTGCGCAAGGATTCCCAGCACGTATTGTCTATATCGAAGCATTTCAGAGACACTTTAAGAGTGTCTTTAAAGCGTTTTTCTGTCCACCAGCTAAACGTCTGCCCCTTCAAGCTCGCCATACATCAACCAATGCACTATTGCACAGTTAGTATGGAAACAGGTTAAGGAAAGAGAACCCAAGCAAAACTCAATCCGAAATAGAATGTCCTGCACACAATAGTCACAAATAACAATAGATTTTATGTAAACTAGAAGCACAACTTACAGAAGCTTATTGGTTAAGTCACAACATTTTTTAAGTGGTTTATAAGGGGCTATATATAGAGCGTGCACATAAGAAGAATATTTCATAGAAGACCGATGATCAAGACTGTGTCATTAGATACATCACTTAACATACCTGCATGACCGATCAGCAGAGAAATGCTGAGAATAAAAAGGAAACGGACTGTCAAAAATGATAGCATGATCATCATTCCGGTTGTCAGTTACGATATTATTTGACCTACTTACTACATGATTTCCCCTCATGTTCAAATGAAATGGTATTAGCTGTAGCTATTATGTTTACAGATCTATTGTTTGGGAGTTCATGATTGATAAGGAGATGTTCTTCTGTCTTTTGGCGACCTACTGTTGGATGAGAACACTAAAATTTCCGTTGAACCAATAGGGCGATTTAAGGAGTTTGGAATTACAAGTTGTGCAAGTAGAGTTGGATGCTTGAGTGACAGAGAGAGAGGATTGTGTTTAACCAGCGAGCAACAAGAACCATCACTATGCATACCCTTCAATATCTGTTGGGGGAGACGGAGCACCTATAGGTCTAACCGGAGTGCTGTGACGTCAGTTCAGTAACCAATAACCAATCTTGAGAAGTAATTACGAATTAGTTGAATCACGGTTGATGACTTTGTACTTTACTTTTTCTTCTTCTTCTTCTTCTTCCGCGAACGTCCGCTGTCAATTCAAGCGAAATTCATGACGCCTGGTATTGCGCTTCTGACTGATTTTTGCGTGCGGCCTAAATTACTCTTTTACAGGCGTCCCTCAACCATACGGACAGCCTAGCCGACTTCAGAGGTACTTGAAGCTTAGATCCTTCAAGTGTGATCTTTACAGAAAACCTGTTGTCCGTATAACTCTTGCATTGAGTTAACCCTTGCCAAGTTGTTGATCATTTCTCTAAGACAAATCTTGATTTCGTCGATCTATATTTTATGCTGTCGTATTTTTGCTTTATAGTAATTATATTTCCTCAGTGTGGCACGCTGGTGCAGATATTATGATGGCATTCGTATCAGATAGCCATCCTATTGTTATATAGCTATTATATTTCCTCAGTGTGGCACGCTGGTGCAGACATTATGAAGGCATTCGTATCAGATAGCCATCCTATTTTTATATAGCTATTATATTTCCGCAGTGTGACTCAATGTGACATGAATTATCAGGGCATTCTTGCAAGATGTCTAACCCATCTGACATGGTGTTCTTTAATGAACTTCAAGACCATCTTTGTAGAAATACTCAATTTAGAACATCACTTCTGGATGTACGCGCATACAGAGTGACATATGTAGGTAGAGATCATAACTTATGTGTAGGTAAACTGGAACTGAACAATAATAATACTAAATATAGACTAAAAGACAAAATAGCTGATAGAAGAGACAAACACGAGCATATATCGATAAATTAGACAAAGAAGAGTAAAAGACAGCTATGATTGGAAATGCTCTACAATACACTAAAACAACTAACTCAAAAGTGTTTCCTAATCAAGAATAAATATAATGAAGTCAAGTGCTCAAATCTCAGATCCCAAGCAGAAGAAAATTAGGGCATAACATTTTAAAGAAATTCTAAACAGATCTGAAGTACAAGAAATACTTATGTTTGACAAAGAAGTAAAAATCAAAACTCACCAAATTAACGAAGAAATGATAAACGTTTAACGGTACAAGAAGAATACAATATTGTTACCGTTTTATTTTTGTATAACTTTCATACGAATGTAAGCTACATAGAACCTGCAAGCAATGTTTCCATTCGTCTCCTTCATGGACAACTCTTTAAATATCTCTTATGAAATTACGTCCAATATTTCTCGCCTCTCTTAGAAAAGTTCGCATCAGGGTTTCCCTTAAAGTGTTCTTTCCTTTTTCTTGTTTTTAGCCATATATCTCTCACCACTGCCTGCATTGGGATTCTTTAAACATCTGTTCTCAGAGTATGTCCAACATATACCCATCTTCTCTTTGTTATAGTACTTGTTACTAGTGGTTACCCAGACAATACCCTGATTGCATCAATTCTCCTGAATTCGTCCATTATTATATTCATTATTCTTTACAGACATCTATTTTCAAATGCATTCACCATACTTTTTATCATCAGATTTTCTCCAACCCTCATTGTCATATGTTAGGATTGAGGCAATATTGGAATTGAAAATTCGTAATTTAGTTTTAAGACCAAATAACTTGGAGTACCATTATTTTCCTTGGAATTTCTTCTTCTCTTAATTCCTCTTGTGATTCACAAAGCAGTAACAAATGTTCTCCAGTCAGATATGTCTTGATTAAGTCAGCTTAGTTAATTACAGGTCATTCCCGCCTCTTCTCTTTATCTGTCTACACGTCGTCTCCTTGTCTCTCTCATAGAACTTCTTCTATAGTTCTTGCCTTCCGGATTCCATTTCAAAACCGCATGTGGTGTCTGGTCTGTTGCATTCTTAATGTATGCCCCAGTTACTTACATCTTTCCCTATTTATTTCCTCACTGATATTGTCGATGTCTGTGCGTCATGTGATTTCAGTATTTGGTATACTTTGATTCCAATGAATTCTGACACTTCTTCTGTTATATCTTCACTGAAAGTCTCTTATGCAATTTTCTGTCTTTGTACTTGTTTTACGTGTATTTTCTTGTTATTTTTTGTAGTAAAGTATGTACTTATTTATTATATTGTATCGTAAATTCGTTCATATAACTGTGCAAGAATGTGTTCCATTATCGTGCTTGAATTAATTTGGTTTTTTAATATGTTTTTCAGTTTTAGACAATTTAATTGTACCTGTTCATTTTTGTCTTTTCGAATATTCCATATTTATATATATAATTCCTCTTGTACCGCTATACGTTACATGGGGGGTGCAAGCAATGTCTCCACACTGCTCTCTCCTTGGTAACTCGCTCAATCTCCTTCATAGAACCGAGATCGATATTTCTTGTCTCTCTCAGAAAAGTTCGTTTCAGGGTCTCCTTGGGTCGTCCTCTCTTTTTTGCACCATTTTCATCCTACCTCAATGTCTGCTTTGATATTCTTTGATTATTTCTTCTCAAGGTGTGTCCAACATATCTCCATCTTCTTTTTCTTATAACAATTGTCACTAGTGGTTGGACAGACATTTCTCTGATTTCATCACTTCCCCTGAATTCGTTCCATTTTATGTTAATTATTTTTCGCAGACATCTATTCTCAAGTGCATTCAACTTGCTTTCTATATCTTTAGTCATTTTCCAACTCTCGCTGGCATATGTTAGGATTGATACAACATTTGAATTGAAAATTCGTAATTTAGTTTTAATACTATATAACTTGCCGCCCGAGTGGTTACCGGGGCCCAAATTTGGGGTGTAAAGAATAGAACCAATGTTACCTGCCACGCATATCGTAAGAGGCGACAAATGAGGTTTGGTTGAAATCTGATGCATGTGTCCGCTAGGGAATGCTAACCCGAAACAAATGCTTGCAGAAAACGGATGCACCAGGCCGTAAGGCGCATAACATGGTGCAACGACCCTCACAATGAGGAATGGGATAACGGATTCTACGGTCGCCAATGTGCCTCAAAGATTTAGCCACGCAGTAAGAATGTCAGACCCACCATCACGAGGGTGGTCAAAACTTACTGCTGGAAGAGGTCGGTACAAACGGGGAAGCAGAAATCTTCTTCTTCTTTGCGTTCATTCTTTACGACCAATTTTAATCAATCTCTGTGATACGTTTGATCTTTGCCAAGAACGTGGATACGTTGCACATTGGTTTGGCAGGCCTACACATAGACTTGTACACGTTTAGGACACGTGCATCCGATTTCAGCCAAGCCTCCTTAGTAAACTCTTACGACATGCATAGCAGGTAGCAGTGGTTCTATTCTTTACACCCCAAGTTAGGGCCCGGTAACCACTCGGGCAGAAATCATAGGAATTATATCCTACAGAACTGCCCCCAGTGTGCAGACTTGAGAAGAAAGAGGTGGCCCACTTACACTAGCGTCCAGGACAAACTGTATGGCGTGGCTGATATTCTGAGGCAGACGGCTGCCTTTATTAGGGAATCCGAAATCCCATTCTAGTGAGAACGCAGAAGAAGAATATAACTTGCAGTTCTATATTTTATTTAGACTTTTAAAAGCTGATGTTGCTTTGACAATTCGTTGCATACTTTCTTTTTTAACATTTATATATATATATAAAATGATTTGTATCTTTTCTTTTCGAAACGCGTAAAAACAAAGTATTGTAGTTTTACGAAATACAAAAACATTAACAATACATAGCAACGTTTCGACCAAAAGGCATATATCAAGCATTTTAGATCATTTAGGAACTTGTTGTTTGACTATACATGTTGTGTGTTGTGCAAGAGGTGAAATTCTGTACCTCTCTTGTATAATTTGCTTGATAAAAGCCTTTCAGTCGAAACGTTGCTGTGTATTGTTATTGGTATCGCCCGTGTGGTGGAGGGGCATGCAAGGGAAGCAAAGAATAGTACCACTGTAATGCATGTCGTAAGAGGCGACTGGTGTAGGCCGTAGGGATGCTACCCTAGTAAGTAAAACGCAGCGCATAAATCGGATGCGCTGGCCTACTTATAGACGCATAACTTGCACAACGTGCAATCGCTCTTAGGCTCAGATCACATACAAATCACACAGTGGTTGACAAGTGGTCGATATGGAGCGTTCGAAGAGAAAGAAGTTATTGTTAATGTATTTTGTAAAACTACATAACTTTGTTGTTACTTGTTTCGCCATTGCTACATTGCTACATTGCTACATAGTTTTACTGCAGTCTTCCCCTATATCGATAAATCAACTATTATATCAACTTGTCTTCTATTCTAATCGTGTTTCTTGAAAAACTTCTCAGTGATCTTTACTTTTCTTTATTTTAAATAAACTGTCATTGTGTTATTATTGTTTTCAATGTTGGTTCATTTTGAGTTTAAGAACTGTCGTCATATTTAACACCAACTTTTTATACATGTGGAACAAACCCTTAAACTCACGCCAGACGGTCAACGTGAGCGGTGAGAGTATCGGTCCTATCGCGTGGGTTTATTTACCGTTGACTGCTGCTGCATCAAGCTAACACAGTGGACTCGGTTGACGGTGCAAGGAAATCATAACGACAAAATAGAATTTATAAACAGCAAGATTTCACTACATTTCAATAAAGAATTGTGTGAAACGTAGATGCTATTATATTATAGTCACTGGAAATATAGGATATATTATCTATAAATGTGATCCTTTTTGACAGTAATGATCACATACGATTTCTAATATCCAGATTAAAACAGGCATGCTTTTGTATATTTCTAACAACAGTTTTAGAAAGTTTTTCACGAATATCTATCTACATGTAGTGACTACGGTTTGACAAGGTAAGTTCTCATGTTTTCCTGAGAATATTATTTAATATAGTCCATATCAAATGATGATTATATTTCTTAGAACAAAGTTTACAACAAAACAAATAATGTCTTCCTTCTTGGTTTGATCAAAGATTTCAAAATAATATAATTTCTAACAGATATCCATCTGATTATTCTACTTCTTCCGTTCGTTCGCTATGAATTAAAGCGTAGCCAGGGCGTCTGGTTTGACTTTTCTGAGTTATTTTTGCGTGAAGGCCTGCTTTCCTTGTTATCAGTGCTACCCATCATACATTCGTGCCCTCTCCTACTTCAGAGGTAGCTCAGTCCATCTGATAATTTGTTATTAGTTTACAATAAAAGTAGACTGTTTCATTTGTTATTAGTTTACAATAAAAGTAGACTGTTTCATTTGTTATTAGTTTACAATAAAAGTAGACTGTTTCATTTGTTATTAGTTTACACTAAAAGTAGACTGTTTCATGTGTTCGTGATTTTCAATTTAATGAAACTAACAGATAACAACTATTCCTATAACAATCAAGGTCGATAGGAAAACTTCTTCCAACGCTCCATGTCGACCATTTGTTTTGGCTGAAATCGGATGCACATGTCCTAAACGTGTAGAAGTTTATGCTTTTAGGGGCCTACCAAACTAATGTGAAACGTATACACGTTCTTGGCAAAGATCAAATACATCACAAAGAGTGATTAAAATTGATCGTGAAGAACGAACGCAAAGAAGAAGAAGAAGAAGACCATTTGTTAACCACTTTTTATGATTTGCATGTGATCCGAACCTAAGAGCGATTGTACGTTGTGTCAGTTATGCGCCTACACGTAGGCCAGCACATCCGATTTCTACAACGCTTTTTATTTACTAGTGTAGTTTCCTAGGCTCCTACCTTAGTCGGAACCTTACGACATGCCATATAGGTCGCAGTGCTACTATTCTGTGCTCTCCTTGAGAGTCCCGGCTACACACGGACAGATAGAAGAACAAAATAGATCATAAAACATCTGTATGATCAACTTTCTGATCTTCACTTCCTCCATCTTATTTCTTGAGAGACTGGATTATGTAGTGAATAATGTCATTGCTGTTCATGCTGATGGTTCCCTGGATCAAGATTAACAAGGATAGTCAGATTTATTTTTTCAACCTGTAACTGTTCTAAGGTCAACCCAGACTTAATTGGGTACCAGAGAAATTTAAGGAAGTAAAGTAGGTCGGCGTGATGTACACCACATCATCCTTCGAATGCATTTAGTCACATATAAATACGGGTGTAGCTCCTTTCATCGTTAGTTGTGAGGTGCAACCACATAATTTCTCTTTCATACCTAGTTGTGAGATGTAACCACACCTCTTCTCTTTCATACCTAGTTGTGAGGTGCAACCACATAATTTCTCTTTCATACCTAGTTGTGAGGTGCAACCACATAATTTCTCTTTCATACCTAGTTGTCAGATGTAATCACACCTCTTCTCTTTCATCGTTAGTTGTGAGATGTAATCACACCTCTTCTCTTTCATTCTTAATTATGTTATGTTATGTTATGTTATGTTATGTTATGTTATGTTATGCGATCGTCGTCATTGCACATTAGGCATTCCCATTCGTCCTCTGCCCTCCGCTGCAGCAGCCATCCCAAAGTTAATTGTGAGATGCAACCACACCTATTTCCTTTCATACTTAATTGTGAGAAGCAACCACACCTATTTCCTTTCATACTTAATTGTGAGAAGCAACCACACCTATTTCCTTTCATACTTAATTGTGAGAAGCAACCACACCTATTTCCTTTCATACTTAATTGTGAGAAGCAACCACACCTATTTCCTTTCATACTTAATTGTGAGAAGCAACCACACCTATTTCCTTTCATACTTAATTGTGAGAAGCAACCACACCTATTTCCTTTCATACTTAATTGTGAGAAGCAACCACACCTATTTCCTTTCATACTTAATTGTGAGATGCAACCACACCTATTTCCTTTCATACTTAATTGTGAGAAGCAACCACATCTATTTCCTTTCATACTTAATTGTGAGAAGCAACCACACCTATTTCCTTTCATACTTAATTGTGAGATGCAACCACACCTATTTCCTTTCATACTTAATTGTGAGATGCAACCACACCTATTTCCTTTCATACTTAATTGTGAGAGGCAACCACACCTATTTCCTTTCATACTTAATTGTGAGAGGCAACCACACCTATTTCCTTTCATACTTAATTGTGAGAAGCATCCACACCTATTTCCTTTCATACTTAATTGTGAGATGCAACCACACCTATTTCCTTTCATACTTAATTGTGAGAAGCAACCACACCTATTTCCTTTCATACTTAATTGTGAGAAGCATCCACACCTATTTCCTTTCATACTTAATTGTGAGATGCAACCACACCTATTTCCTTTCATACTTAATTGTGAGATGCAACCACACCTATTTCCTTTCATACTTAATTGTGAGAAGCAACCACACCTATTTCCTTTCATACTTAATTGTGAGAAGCAACCACACCTATTTCCTTTCATACTTAATTGTGAGAAGCATCCACACCTATTTCCTTTCATACTTAATTGTGAGAGGCAGCCACACCTATTTCCTTTCATACTTAATTGTGAGATGCAACCACACCTATTTCCTTTCATACTTAATTGTGAGAGGCAACCACACCTATTTCCTTTCATACTTAATTGTGAGATGCAACCACACCTATTTCCTTTCATACTTAATTGTGAGAGGCAACCACATCTATTTCCTTTCATACTTAATTGTGAGATGCAACCACACCTATTTCCTTTCATACTTAATTGTGAGAGGCAACCACATCTATTTCCTTTCATACTTAATTGTGAGATGCAACCACACCTATTTCCTTTCATACTTAATTGTGAGATGCAACCACACCTATTTCCTTTCACACCTAGTTGTTGTGAGATGTAATCGCGCCTTTTCTCCACCATATCGAACTGTTAGATATAACTATACCATTGTTCCTTCATAATTAGATTTCTGTCATGAAACAGCTGGGACAGCCAGCTGTAAAACCAATTGTTTCTGACACTATGCGACACAATCTACATGCATCTCATTATATGCGATACCAAAATATTATGTTTTATGTTTTTAAGATCTTATAAATATCCAATATGTGCATAGTAGTGTCTTATAGAACAAATTTACCGTAGTTCAGTGGCGGCTCTTGGACATTTTTCTTGGTGGGGTCAGAGACTAATTTTCGAAAAATCATGGTTTTTGGAGTATTTACTATTAGTTGTCTAATCCGGGAAGTTATCCCTTTCGATTTTTGTGGGCCGGGCCCCACTGGCCCTTAATGACGAGCCGCCCCTGTCATAGGTTATCGGGGGCTGATCTATGACTAACAGGTATATATATATGTATATGTATATATTTTTCTTCTTTACCTTTCAACTCCCAACGGAGCACAGGTCTTCAACAAACCTCTTCCAGCTCTTCCTCTCTTCTGCCATCCCTTCCAATTCTTTCCATATGTTACCTATCCTTTTGATATCAATCTCAGCTCTCTTCCCTGGTATGTTTAGGCATTCCCTACCCTCCCTCTCTGCGGGTTCCAAGACAATGCCTGTCTTGCAATGCTTCTGGTCGGTTTTCCCCATGTGTGTCATATCCATCGTCAGGGTCTCTTCCCTAGCTCTTTCTTCACTTGTATCTGCCAAGTTATATATATACTCGTATATATATACAAATGACTTGTTGCAAAAAAAGCTGCAATGACAAAAATGACATAGTGTTATGAACAATTTTGGTACGAACTTTCATTCGGAATTCCGAATTGCAAAATTAATATAAATATTAGTGGTAAGTTGTAGCCCTGAGTTTCGTTTGGTGCAAAAAAGATATATATAAATATATATGTCATGGTTTCGAATCCCGACCGCCCCATTCTGTTGACAGTTGCATTTTTAAGGAATCCATAAAATTGAAGCAGGAATTGCGGAGCTCGTGCTTTGTGCAATACTTTGAGCATGTGGGGTACCAGTTCTACGGAAAGTAACAGAGTCCAATGAGTGAAAACCCGGTGCAATTAACTGAATTTGTTGCTTTAGATCCTTTTTTTATACAAATGTAACATCTCAAGCGATGAAACATGAAATGGTTAGATGGCATAGCAGAATCCTGTCAACAAAAACACAAATAACTATCACCCAAGCCACTAGATAACCGCAAGACAAAAACAGAAGACACCCGACAATGGGCAATAATTCGGTAAACTTGTGACGACAAATAAGCAGACACAAAAAAATGAAATATAAGCACTTATCATGTTCTGTTCTAGCTAAAAATATCGTCTTCATATACAGTTTAAAATCTGTGCATCTGTTAGTGCAGACTAGAGAATTCTCTTCTCTAAGACATATATAATTATTTATTGTTTTTCGTTTCCTAGTTCTTCCTTGTTGTCTATATCATTTTCCATGTGAGTCTAGCTGGTTCTCTTCTTCTTCTTCTTTGTTTTCGATTTCGTATGCTCATCTAAACCATAAGACGGGTTGCCTATATGAAGATGCATGTTAGTTGGAGTTTCTCGAGAGTTCCCATAGCTTGGTCTGTAAGCTTTGTTCATGAGGCCATGTTTCGTTTCGTTGGTGTATGTATGATGGACATGACTGCAGAATGTGCTCTGAAATCTGTGTTTCTGTCTTACATTCACACTGTGCAGTCTGGGCAGGCTTTATTCTGTGCATGTGATGGTTGAGCCCAGGACCGTGCAGTGCAATTATACAGAGAGGCGCGCAATATGCGGCATCGTAAGGAGGGCGGCATAATCAGCAACATCAAAATTACAATTGGTTATTTCAAGGGGAAAAAAATGTAAGGAGCGGCAGTTCGAAAATTTGCATCATACTGAGAAAATATTCCGCATGGCCCAAGTTGAGCCCACAGGGACCCGTTAACTGGTTCTAATCTAGCTCTAAATGGATGTTGAATCCATCCAGCGATTTAGGCAGTTTAGAGTTACCCGTTATACAAGTAGAGCTGGATACCTGTGGGGAGGAAGGGGGCATAGTGAGAAGTGTGTTTAATCAGCGATCCACAGAAACTATCAGTATACACACTCTTCGATGTCTGTTGGAGGAGACTTCCGAGTGGTTACCGGGGCCCAAATTTGGGATATAAAGAATAGAACCACTGTTACCTACCACGCATGTCCTAAGAGGCGACTAAGGAGGTTTGGCTGAAATCGGATGCACGTGTCCTAAACGTGTAGAAGTCTATGCGTTTAGGGCCTACCAAACCAATGTGCAACGTATACAAGATCAAACATATTACAAGGAGCGATTAAAATTGGTTGTAAAGAACGAACGCAAAGAAGAAGAAGTTAGAGGAGACTGAGCACCTATGGGTCTGCCCGGAGTGAAATGAGCTTAGTAACCAATAACCAATAACCAATCTAGCTCTCTTTTTCAATCTCAGTTTGGTTTTATGTTCTGTCGATTGTCTCTTTACTAGTCTCTTCCTCTATACAGATCTGTTCTTGGCCTGCTGTTCTCCCCCATCTAGTCCTGTCGTTGGCTTTTATACAACCAAATCTTCATCATCAAACCGTCTAGTCCTGTCGTTGGCTTTTATACAACCAAATCTTCATCATCAAACCGTCTAGTCCTGTCGTTGGCTTTTATACAGCCAAATCTTCATCATCAAACCGTCTAGTCCTGTCGTTGGCTTTTATACAACCAAATCTTCATCATCAAACCATCTAGTCCTGTCGTTGGCTTTTATACAGCCAAATCTTCATCATCAAACCGTCTAGTCCTGTCGTTGGCTTTTATACAACCAAATCTTCATCATCAAACCATCTAGTCCTGTCGTTGGCTTTTATACAACCAAATCTTCATCATCAAACCGTCTAGTCCTGTCGTTGGCTTTTATACAACCAAATCTTCATCATCAAACCGTCTAGTCCTGTCGTTGGCTTTTATACAGCCAAATCTTCATCATCAAACCGTCTAGTCCTGTCGTTGGCTTTTATACAACCAAATCTTCATCATCAAACCGTCTAGTCCTGTCGTTGGCTTTTATACAACCAAATCTTCATCATCAAATAGCTTGTCCTGTGGTTGGCTTTTATACAGCCAAATCTTCATCATCAAACCGTCTAGTCCTGTCGTTGGCTTTTATACAACCAAATCTTCATCATCAAATCGCTTGTCCTGAGCAAAACTTTGTCACACTAACAATCTGTCGGAACTTCTCTCTATTATGGACCTTATGTCCAGTCTCTGCCTCCGTCATGTTTAAGTCATCAATTACATCATGAATTCATATTCTCCAGAGTCTTTCTCGTCTACTCTTTGTAGGGATTCCTCCTTTCATGATGATCTTCTTCGTATTCTTCGTATATTCTTCGTATATTTTTATACGTCAAAAATACTTCAACTTTCTCATTCTTACGTGTAGCATCAACCAGTTTTCCTTAATTCTGAGGTGTTTATTTTAAATAGATCTATTTGTTCTATTTCCTGCCACGGATGACTATTCTGTAACACGTATATTCAATATCACATACATGTTTTACCATTGCCTTATTAAATATTCATTCTTCATATCCATATGTTGTCAACAGGAAAATGCAAACTCTTAGTTTTCTTATATGTTTTCCTATAAATGTCATTCCATTTCCAGTCAAACCGTAACTACGCAAATAACATCTTCTAGGCCTCAAATCTCTTTCTAAGGTCAGTATCCTGACAAAATTTCAAACTATAAAGGCATTTTTTTTACCTATTAATGTCACAATTTTGTCTATTGTCTATTCCCAGGTGGAAGATGTAGTTGGCTGTCCACTCTGCCGTTAAGCGTAGGGATGTTAGCTTTAATTTGCGTTCTAGGACTAGATGAGTCGCCCTTGTGTTGTATCCGTGTCTTGTTTCCAAGCTAATAAAAACATCACGTTTCGTGTACCTGTGTACCTTTGAGATTCATTGCTCTCTCCTATTACTGATTTTTTTTCTCCGATCCAGAAGCACTTGAGCTTTCAGCTATTCGGCTCGGTGCCACGGACATCGTAAATCTGGAAAACCTGAGCTTTTTCTGCCAGCCCGCAGAATTGAGCCCGCACTTACAAAGGGCTTGTCACCCGTCGTCCCACGCGCTACGAACACGCTGAGCAGGCGGGCCTCCTATTACTGATAAAAGCGGTACTTAAATTGTGGGTGTTCCTCTGTTCAGTTTAATCAAGAGCAGCGTTTTACAAAGTGGGCGATACCGCCCCTAGGGGGCAAGCGTTCTAGGGATGGGGGCGTAATGGGCTAAGGAAAATTTGGGGATTGTTCAGGCTATTATGGGTCGGTGGCTTCTTAAAGAAGAAATTAATCATAAATATTTTTAAATAAATTATTTTCGGGATTTTGCAATTGAATAATCATTAAAAATTCGAATTTAAATTTAAAACCATCTTATGTCCGTCTTACACGATCCATTTTTTCACCAATTTTCTATTTCATACACATAATCATTTGAAAATTAACAATGTATGTCAGAAATATATATCAATTTTCTATATCAAAGAGAAAATAGAGCATGTGTTTATGTGGGGATGGGGGTGGCACTGGCAAACTGTTATAATGTGGAGGGGGCGTTACGAAGTTTATGTTGTGCAAAGTGTGGGAGGTGGGCAGAAAAAGTTTGGAAATCTATGATCTAGAACATGCTTAGATCTATCTAAGTACGTATACAGAGTCAAATTACAGATGAGAAATCACACCTTCAACTATTTACCTAATTATGTCAAACTAAGAAAACATCCGGCACTGTAGTGAACACTGCAGATACAGCGGGAAAAGGGAGATCCAGGGTCACATGGAGCAGACATTTTTAATATGAACTCAAAGATATACATAGGACTATGTTTGCAGTAGAAAGAAAGACACTAGATCAAATTGAGTAGAAATTGCTTGTCTCTGCCGTGTGTGCCCTTGAGGGCGACGAGAACTGAGGATGAAAAAAAATGTCATGGCAATCAATATAGTCCAACAGTTCATGTCGACCAAAAAACGTAGTGTCAAATTATTTTGTCTTGTCAGTTGTACTTAATCAGACTTTCCTTTCTGTCCTATGACACAATAAGAGTATGATAGATATGGCACTGTCGACAATCTCTGTCACATTGTCTGAAGGATAAATTGAGTACGATAGATATGGCACTGTCGACAATCTCTGTCACATTGTCTGAAGGACAAATTGCAACATTGGAATATATTTGACTACAATCTGGACATTACTATTTCGAAATGGAAGAAGACTTGGTCGCCTGTAAGAATTTGTAGAATTGTGTATAGTCTGATCACCTGCAACAGTTTGTAGAATTTTGTATAGTCTGATCACCTGCAACAGTTTGTAGAAATGTGTATAGTCTGATCACCTGCAACAGTTCGTAGAATTGTGTATAGTCTGATCTACCTGCAACAGTTTGTAGAATTGTGTATAGTCTGATCTACCTGCAACAGTTTGTAGAATTTTGTATAGTCTGATCACCTGCAACAATTTGTAGGATTTGGAATCGTCTGGTTATCTGCAACACTTTATAGGATTTAGGATCGTCTGTTTATCTGCAACACTTTATAGGATTTAGGATCGTCTGTTTATCTGCAACACTTTATAGGATTTAGGATCGTCTGATTATCTGCAACACTTTATAGGATTTAGGATCGTCTGATTATCTGCAACACTTTATAGGATTTAGGATCGTCTGGTTATCTGCAACACTTTATAGGATTTAGGATCGTCTGATTATCTGCAACACTTTATAGGATTTAGGATCGTCTGATTATCTGCAACACTTTATAGGATTTAGGATCGTCTGATTATCTGCAACACTTTATAGGATTTAGGATCGTCTGATTATCTGCAACACTTTATAGGATTTAGGATCGTCTGATTATCTGCAACACTTTATAGGATTTAGGATCGTCTGGTTATCTGCAACACTTTATAGGATTTAGGATCGTCTGATTATCTGCAACACTTTATAGGATTTAGGATCGTCTGATTATCTGCAACACTTTATAGGATTTAGGATCGTCTGATTATCTGCAACACTTTATAGGATTTAGGATCGTCTGATTATCTGCAACACTTTATAGGATTTAGGATCGTCTGATTATCTGCAACACTTTATAGGATTTAGGATCGTCTGATTATCTGCAACACTTTATAGGATTTAGGATCGTCTGATTATCTGCAACACTTTATAGGATTTAGGATCGTCTGATTATCTGCAACACTTTATAGGATTTAGGATCGTCTGATCACTTTCAGCAATTTGTATAATGTGGGACCGTCTAACCACTTGCAACAATTTGTAAGATTTTAAGTAGCTTCTAACAATCTAGTTCTAACAATTTCCCAAAACACATGTGTTTCTACTTGTTTCTCCTCTCTTTATCTCTTTTTCTCCCTCTATGTCTTTCTATCTCTTTAATTGAGATCGTCAAGTGCTTGCTTCCTTATCCTAACCCCTAAACCCTCCCAGACACCCCCCGCCCACCCTATCTAAAAGTGTACAATATAGTCAAGTGTAACTACCTACTCAGATATAATGAGAAAAGAAGATTTAGAACATCTGGTGACTACAGGTAAAATTCAGATAAGGTGAGATCGGGAAGACAGAGGAGAAGATGTTGGATGATCTGATATCATGCTTCGACAAAAGATCGGCATCAGAACTGACTACATGCACCAAGCAGAGAGAGTTATGGAGAGACATGATCGTCTTGGCTGGCAGGCAGGCCACTTGATTGATTGAATTACCTACTCAGAGAGATTTTGTTTTTCCTGATCCAGAAACACTTGAGCTTTTCAGCTCTTCGGCTGGGTGCCATGGACATCGTAACCATTCGGTTTGGTGCCACGAACACCGTAAATCTGGAGAACCTGTATCTTTTCTGCCAACCCGTGGAATTGAACCCGCACTCAAAGGGAGCTTGTCCCTCGTCGTCCAACGCGTTACGAACACGCTAGGTATGGGGACACTCAGAGCGATATTGTATCGTCTATATATAAAGAAGAAGGATATAGAAGACATGATATTTTTCTGTGAGAAGTCATAGAACTACTATTTCTATCTCGTGTTCAATATTTATTGTGTATACGTATTTAATATCTATTCCTACTTCGTCATTACATGTTGATTATGTATGCTCCGGTGTCAAGATTCTACCATCGTACACTATCAACAATGTCGTTGTCATGGTTATAACAAAGTTGAAGTGTTTCGACATTTTCAAGTTTTGGTGGTTTCGGATATAATAGTTTAACAAACGATATCTGATTTTCTAACAACATGCATATTTCCAGTGGTAAAATAACAATAAATAACTTGAACCTTTGACGAGTAAGATGAAAATTACTTAACAATTTCAGTATTATAGAATAGTTCTTAAAAGTGCATGAAATGAGGTAAAAACATATATATATATATATATATATGCAACAAGAATATAATCGAAGAGAATCATTTTTGCTGTTACAAATAAGACCTTTAAAAAAAGTGAAGATTGTTTTCTACACATTAAGAGACATGAAAGTTTGAAAACGATAGTTGAGAAAGGAAGACATTCCAGTAAAGGGGAGAAGAGGAAGACAAGGCAAAATTAGATAAAGTTTATGATAGATGACTACAAAATGATAGTAATATACGAGATATAGTATGTAAACTTTGATACAAATATTTGTCGAAAGAACAATATAGTTGTAAAGTTCTGCAGGGCAAGCTAAACAAATAAAATAAAATTGCCCATGGTTTTTTTTTCAGACCGTATGGTATGAATTGCCTGTCACTTCATATTCCTAGTCCCTAGTACGCAGGAGGAAGGAGGGCCAATTTCTTTTCTTACTTGTAGAGCCTCGAGTGGGGAGGCTGAGAAATACATCGAGACGAGATTTGGAGGCAGAGATCAACAATATAAAGAAGAGCTGGAGGGAGCTGCAGGAGATAGAGAGAGATAGGAAGACTTGGCATGAGTTGGTTGAGGACCTATGCCCTAATCCGGGTTTAAAAGGCAAAGAGAGAGAGAGAGAGCCTCGAGTATGGGATTTAACCTACAACTCTCTCGAGTCGATAAGTAAACACTTACAAATTACGCTATCCCGTCCCACAGCAAGCTACTGGGTGATAATATCATTTCTAAAAATGTATTTCGCACATCAAACTGGTTGTCTTCATTATTCCATTGTATCAGTCTATTGTTCTCTATTTCCGTACTTTCTTCTAATGCCCATCAGTTATAGGATGACAATTTTGTAATTACTTTTTGTATCACAGTTTTCTAGTGCATTGACTGCGTCCACAATTATCAGCATAGCTGTAAATGTCACTGTCAGGAACGCTTGAAAACATGACTATTGAAAGTAAATGAACTAAGAAGTATAGAAATATAGTGAAGGAAGAAACAGGTAGAAGTATAGAAGATAGTGTGAAGGAAGAAACGGTAGAAGTATAGAAGATAGTGTGAAGGAAGAAACGGTAGAAGTATAGAAGATATAAGGAAAAAAGTAAAATATGAAAAGAAAGGTATAAAATGAGAAAGGAGAAAAAGTAAAGGTAAAAAGAAACTAAAGTATAAAAAAATCATGAAAGAAAAGAAAGTAGAAATAGTGGAAGAAACTAGATAGAAGATAGTGAAGGAAGAAACGGAAGATAGAAGATAGTGTGAGGAAAAACGGTGAAGTTAGAAGATAGTGAAAAGAAGGTAAAAGAAGATGAGTGTGAAGGAAGAAATAGAAGTTAGAAGATGTGAGAAGAAACGGAGAAGATAGAATATAGTAAGGAAGAAACTAGAAGATAGAATAGTGAGAAGAAACGGTAGAATAAGAAGATAGTGAAGAAAATAATATAAAGATAGTGGAAAAACGGTGAAAGTATAAAGAAAGATAAGGTATGAAGGAAGAAACGTAGAAGTATAGAAATAGGAAGGAAAGAGTGAAGAAAAAAGAGAAAAATTGAAGAAAAGGTGATGAAGATAGTGTGGGAGGGTGGATTGAAGGATGTGTGAGAGAGGAATGAATAGTTAAGGAGACGAGATAGAGTGTGAAGGAAGAAACGGTAGAAGTATGAGATAGTGTGAGGGAAAAAGATAGAAATATAAGAAAAAGTAAGATATATGAGAAGAAAGTAAAAAGTAAAAAAAAATAGAATAGTGAGGAAGAAACAGTAGAAATAAAGTGTGTGAGGAGAGGGAGATGAAGATGTGGGAGACGGTAAAGTAGAGATGTGAAGGAAATAGAAGAAGAAGAAGTGAGGAAGAAACGGAGATGAAGATGAAGGAAGAGAAGGTAGAAGATAGAGGGAAGGAAGAAACGGTAGAAGTATGAAGATAGTAAGGAAGAAAAGGTAAAGTATAAAATAGTGTAGGGAAAACGGTAGAAATAGAAGATAGTGTAAGGAGAAACGTGAAGTATGGATGAAGAATGTAGAAGGAAAGAAACGGTATAGAGTATTAAGAAGAAGTGTGAGGAAGAAACGGTAAAGTATAGAAGATATGTGAAGAAGAAACGTAGAAGAAGAAGAGTTGAAGGAAAAACGGTAAATATAGAAGATAGTGAAGGAAGAAACGTAGAAGTATGAAGATAGTGAAGGAAGAAACGGTAGAAGTTAGAAGATAGTGTGAAGAAGAAACGTAGAATATAGAAGATATTGAAGGAAGAAACGAGAAGATAGAAGATAGTGTGAGGGAAAAACGGTGAAGTAAAGTAGAAGAAGTTTGAAGGAAGGAAAGGTAGAAGTTAGAAGATAGTGTGAGAAGAAACGGTAGAAGTATAGAAGATAGTGAAGGAGAAACGGTAAAGTAAGAAGATAGTGGAAGGAAGAAACGTAAGATAGAAGATAGTGTGAAGGAAGAAACGGTAGAAGTATAGAAGATAGTGAGGAAGAAACGAGAATATAGAAGAAGAAGAAAAAGAGAAGAAGAAATAGTAGGGAAGATAGAAGATAGTTGAGGAAGAAACAGAGAGAAGTATAGAGATAGTGTGAGGAAGAAAAGTAAGTATAGAAATAGTGAAGGAAGAACGGTAGAAGAAGAAGATAGTGAAGGAAGAAACGGTAAAGATAGAAGATAGTGAAAAAAAGTAGAAATAGAAGATATAGAAGAAAGGTAAAAAAAATAGAAGATAGTTGGGAAGAAACAATAAAATAAAAAATAAAAGAAAAATATAGAAAAATAAAAAAATAGAAAATAGAAAGAAGTAGAAAATAAATAAAGATAGTAAGAAAAAGGTATAATATAGAAGATAGTAAGGAAACGGAGAAAGTGAAAGTAAAGATAGGTGGGAAACGTAGAATAGAAATAGTGTGAAGAAGAAATAATATAAAGATAGTGTGAAGAAAAACAGAGGTAATTGAAGAATAGGTATGAATAAAAGAAACAGAAGTAAAAGATATGAAAGAAGAAAAGAAAGTATTTGGATAGATATAGAAGATATGTGAAGGAAGAAACAGTAGAAATAGAAGATAGTGTGAGGAAGAAACAGAGAAGTATAGAAGATATGGGAAAAACGTAGAAGAATGGAAGAGGATTAAAAGAAAGGTAGAAGATAGAAGATGTGAGGGAGAAACGGTAGAAGTATAGAAGATAGGAAGGAAGAAAGGTAGTTAGAAGATTGGAGGAAGAAACGTGAAGTATAGAGATAGTGAAGGAAAAAAGAAGTATGAAGATAGTGGAGGGAAGAAACGGTGAAATAGAAGATAGTGGAAGGAAGAAAGAAGATAGAAGTAGAAGATAAAGTTAAAAAAAGGAAGAAAGAAAGATAGAAGATAGTGTGAAGGAAAAACGTGAAGTAAAGATAGAAGAAAAAAATAAAGATATAGAAGAAGGAGAAGAATATAGAAATGTGAGAAAAAGAAGAAGAGAGTGTGAGGGAAAACGAGAATATAGAAATGGTGAGGAACGAAGTAAAATAGTTAAGAAGAAACTAAATATGAAGTGTGTGAAAAAACGGAGAAGATAGAAGATAGTGTGAGGGAAGAAACAGTAGAAGTATAGAAGATAGTGTGAAGGAAGAAACGGAATAGAAGATAGTGTGAAGGAAGAAACGTAGAAGTATAGAAGATAGGAGAAGCTGAAGTATAAATGGTAAGAATGAAGTATAGAAGATATGGAAGGAAAGGAGAAGATAGAAGATAGTGAAGGAAGAAACGTAGAAGTATAGAAGATAGTGTGAAGGAAGAAACGGTAGAAGTATAGAAGATAGTGAGGGAAGAAATTAGAAAAGAAGATAGTGAAGAAGACTAAGTATAGATAGTAAGGAAAAAGGTAGAAGATAGAAGATAGTGAGGAAGAAACGTGAAGATAGAAGATAGTGTGAGAAGAAACGTAGAAGTATAGAAATATGTGAAGGAAGAAAGGTAGAAGTATAGAAGATAGTGTGAAGGAAGAAACGGTAGAAGATAGAAGATAGTGTAAGGAAGAAACGGTAGAAATAGAAGATATGTAGGAAGAAAGTAGAAGTAAGAAGATAGTGAAGGAAGAAACTAGAATATAGAAGATAGTGGAGGAAGAAACTAGAAGATGAAGATAGTGAAGGAAGAAACGTAAAGAAGAAGATAGTGTGAAGGAAGAACGTAAATATAGAAGATAGTGTAGAAAAACTAGAAGTATAAAATAGTGAAGAAGAAACGTGGGTATAGAAGATAGAAGGAAGAAACGTAATATAGAAGATAGTGAAGAAGAAACAAGAAATAAAAGTATTGAAAAGAAAAGTATAGAAGATAGTGAAGGAAAAACGTAGAAGTATAGAAGATAGTGTAGGAAGAAACGTAGAAGTATAGAAGATAGTGTAAGGAAGAAACGGTAGAAGATAGAAGATAGTGAAGGAAGAAACGTAGAATATAGAAGATAGTGTAAGGAAGAACGTAGAAGATAGAAGATAGTGTGAAGGAAGAAACGGTAGAAGTATAGAAGATAGGGTGAAGGAAGAAACGGTAGAAGTATAGAAGATAGTGTGAGGAAGAAACGTAGAAGAGAAATGTGAGGAAGAACGTAAGTATAGAAGATAGTGTGAAGGAAGAAACGGTAGAAGTATAGAAGATAGTGTGAGGAAGAAACGGTAGAAGTATAGAAGATAGTGTGAGGAAGAAACGGTAGAAGTATAGAAGATAGTGTGAAGGAAGAAACGTAGAAGTATAGAAGATAGTTGAAGGAAGAAGGTAGAAGTATAGAAGATAGTGAAGGAAGAAACGTAGAAGATAGAAGATAGTGTGAAGGAAGAAACGTAGAAGTATGAAGATAGTGTGAAGGAAGAAAGTAGAAGTATAGAAGATAGTGGAAGGAAGAAACGTAGAATATAGAAGATAGTGAAGAAGAAACGTAGAAGTATAGAAGATATGTGAAGGAAGAAACGGTAGAAGTATAGAAGATAGTGTGAAGGAAGAAACGGTAAAGTATAGAAGATAGTGTGAGGAAGAAACGGAGAAGTAAAGATAGTGTGAAGGAAGAAACGGTAGAAGTATAGAAGATAGTGTGAGGAAGAAACGGTAGAAGTATAGAAGATAGTGTGAAGGAAGAACGGTAGAAGTATAGAAGATAGTGTGAAGGAAGAAACGGTAAAGATAGAAGATAGTAAAGAACGTGAAGAAAGATTAAGAAGAGTAGAGAGATAGAAGATAGAGAAGGAAGGAAACGTGAATATGAAGATATGAGGAAGAAAGTAGAAGTGAAGAAGAGGGAAGAAAGCAAAATAGAAGATAGTGGAAGAAAAGTGAAGAAAGATATGTAGGGAAGTAAAAGAAGATAGTTGAAGGAAGAAACGAAAGATAGAAATAGTGAAGGAAGAAACAGAATATAGAAGATAGTGTAGGAAGAAACGGTAGAAGATAGAAGATAGTGTGAAGGAAGAAACGGTAGAAGTAGAAGATAGTGTGAAGGAAGAAACGTAGAAGTATAGAAGATAGTGTGAAGGAAGAAACGGTAGAAATATAGAAGATAGTGTGAAGGAAGAAACGGTAGAAGTATAGAAGATATGTGAAGGAAGAAACGTAGAATTAGAAGATAGTGAAGGAAGAAACGTGATTAGAAGATAGTGTAAGGAAAAAGTAGAAGTATAGAAGATATGTGAAGGAAGAAACGGTAGAAGTATAGAAGATAGTGTGAGGAAAAACTAAGAAGTAAGAGAGATAGTGAAGTTTAGAAACGTAGAAGTATAGAAGATAGTGTGAAGGAAGAAACGGTAGAAGATAGAAGATAGTGTGAAGGAAGAAACAGGTATAGAAGATAGTGTGAGGAAGAAACGGTAGAAGTATAGAAGATAGTGTGAAGGAAGAAACGTAGAAGTATAGAAGATAGTGGAAGGAAGAAACGGTAGAAGATAGAAGATAGTGTAGAAGAAACAGGTAGAAGTATAGAAGATATTGAAAAAGAAATAAATATGTAGAGAACGTAAAGATAGAAGATAGTGTGAGGAAGAAACGTAGAAGAGATAGTTGAGGAAGAAACGGTGAAGATAGAGATAGTGTGAAGGAAGAAACGGTAGAAGTATAGAAGATAGTGTGAGGAAGAAACAGAAGATAGAAGATAGTGTGAAGGAAGAAACGTAGAAGATAGAAGATAGTGTGAAGGAAGAAACAGTAGAAGTATAGAAGATAGTGTGAAGGAAGAAACAGTGGTATGAAGATAGTGTGAGAAGAAACGTAGAAGTATAGAAGATAGTGAGGAAGAAACGGTAAGTATAGAAGATAGTGTGAGGAAGAAACGTAGAAGTATAGAAGATGTTGAAGAAGAAACGGTGAAGTAAGAAGTAGAAAGTAATGAAGATAAGAGAACGTAGAAGATAGAGATATGAGGAAGAAACGTAAGTATAGAAGATAGTGGAAGAAAGAAAGAAAAGTGTGAGGAAAAACGTATAGAATAGGAGAAATGATGAAGGAAGAAGTAGAAGTAAAGAAGTGAAGATAGAAGATAAAAGAAAGAGAAGAAGAAGATAGTGAGAAAATAAGTATGAAGATAGTATGAAGGAAGAAACGTAGAAGTATAGAAGATAGTGTAAGGAAGAAACGTAAAGTATAGAAGATAGTGTGAGGAAGAAACGTAGAAGTATAGAAGATAGTGTGAAGGAAGAAACGGTAGAAGTATAGAAGATAGTGTGAGAAAACGTAGAAGTATAGAAGATAGTGTGAAGGAAGAAACGTAGAAGTATAGAAGATAGTGGAAGGAAGAAACGTAGAAGTAGAAGATAGTGTGAGGAAGAAACTGAAGTATAGAAGATAGTAAGAAAGAGAATATGAGATGTGAAGGAAGAAAGTAGAATATAGAAGATAGTGTAAGAGAAAGAAAACGAAGATGTGAGGAAGAAAGTAAATAGAAGATAGTGTGAAGGAAGAAACGGTAGAAGTATAGAAGATAGTGAAGGAAGAAACGGTAAGTATAGAAGATAGTGGAAGGAAGAAAGGTGAAGAACATGAAGATAGGTGAAAGGAAGAAAGGTGGGAAGCATAGGTAGAGATAGTGTGAAGGAAGAAACGGTAGAAGTATGAAGATAGTGAAGGAAGAAACGTAGAATATAGAAGATAGTGAAGGAAGAAACTAAAGTATAAGATAGTGAGGAAAAACGTAGAAGATAAGATATGTAGGAAGAAACGTAGAAGTATAGAAGATAGGTGAAGGAATAAATAGAATTGAGAAGAGGTAGAAGAAAGATAGTGTGAAGGAAAAAGTAAGAAAAATGTGAAAGAAGTAAGATAGAAGATAGTGGAGGAAGAAACGGTAGAAGTATAGAAGATATGTGAAAAAGTAGAAGAAGAAGATAAGAAAAAAGAATATAGAAGATAGTGAGGAAGAAACGGTAGAAGTATAGAAGATAGTGTGAAGGAAGAAACGTAGAATATAGAAGATAGTGTGAAGGAAGAAACGTAGAAGATAGAAGATAGTGGAAGAAACGTAGAAGTAGAAGATAGTGTAAGGAAGAAACGGTAGAAGATAGAAGATAGTGTAAGGAAGAAACGTAGAAGTATAGAAGATAGTGAAAAGAAAAGTAGAAGTATAGAAGATAGTGTGAAGAAGAAAGTAGAAGTAAGAAGATAGTGAAGGAAGAAACGTAGAAGTATAGAAGATAGTGTGAAGGAAGAACGTAGAAGTATAGAAGATAGTGAAGGAAGAACGGAAAGAAGAAGATAGTGAAGGAAAACGAGTAGAAGAAAAATAGAAGATAGTGAGGAAGAAACGGTAGAAGTATAGAAGATAGTGTGAAGGAAGAAACAGAAGATATAGAAGATAGTGTGAGGAAGAAACGGTAGAAGTATAGAAGATAGTGTGAAGGAAGAAACGGTAGAAGTATAGAAGATAGTGAGGGAAGAAACGGTAGAAGTATAGAAGATAGTGTGAGGAAGAAACTAGAAGTAGAAGATAGTGGAAGGAAGAAACGGTAAAGTATGAAGATAGTGTAAGGAAGAAACGTAGAAGTATAGAAGATGGTGAAAGAAAGTAGATATAGAAGATAGGTGAAAGAAACGGTAGAAGTAGAAGATAGTGTGAGGAAGAAACGGTAGAAGATAGAAGATAGTGTGAAGGAAGAAACGTAGAAGTATAGAAGATAGTGGAGAAAAAGGTAAAGATAGAAGATAGGTGAAGGAAGAAACGTAAGAAGAAGATAGTGGAAGGAAGAACGTAAAGATAGAAGATAGTTAGGAAGAAACAGAAGTATAGAAGATAGTGAGGAAGAAACAGTAATATAGAAGATAGTGAAGGAAGAAACGTAAATAGAAATAGTGTAAGAAAAAGTAAGAGATTTGAAGAAAAGTGAAGTATAAGAAGTGAGAGAAAAAAAGTAGGAAATATAGAAGATAGGGAAGGAAGAAAAATGTAGAAGATAGAAGATAGTGAAGAAAAAAGAAAGATAAAGATAGTGAAGGAAAAACGTAAAGAGATAGAAAAAAATAAATAAAAAGTAAAAGGAAGAAACAATATAAAATATTGGAAAGGATAAGATGTAAGAGAGAATAAATAGATAATTAGGAAAAACGTAATATGAAGATAGTGAAGGAAAAACGGTAAAGATAGAAGATAGTGTGAAGGAAGAAACGAGAGTATAGAAGATAGTGTAGGAAGAAACGTAAAGTATAGAGATAGTGAGGAAAAGTGAAAATAGAAGATAGTTGAAGGAAGAACGTGAAGTATAGAAGATAGTGAGGAAGAAACTAAGTATAGAGATAGTTAAGAAGAAAGAGAAGATAGAAGATAGTGAGGAAGAAACGTAGAAATATAGAAAACGTAAGTAGAGATATGTGAGAAAAACGTAGAAGTATAGATAGAGGAAGAAATAATATAGAAGATAGGAAGAAACGGTAGAAATAAGATAGTGTGAAGGAAGAAACAGTAGAAGTATAGAAGATAGTGTGAAGGAAGAAAGAGAAGTAAAGATAGTGTGAGGAAAAAGAGAAGTATAGAATAGTGAGGAAGAAAAAGTAGAAAAGAAGTGTGAAAGAAAGTAGAAGATAGAAGATAGTGAAGGAAGAAACGTAGAAGTAAGAAGATAGTGATGAGGAAGAAAGGAGAAGTAAGAAGATAGTGTGAAGGAAGAAACGTAGAAGTATAGAAATAGTGAAGAAGAACGGTAAGTATAAAGATAGTGTGAAGGAAGAAACGTGAAGTTAGAAGATAGTGTGAGGAGAACGTAGAAGTATAGAAGATAGTGTGAAGGAAGAAACGTAGAAGTATAGAAGATAGTGAAGGAAGAAACGGTAAAAGTATAGAAGATAGTGTGAAGGAAGAAACGGTAGAAGTATAGAAGATAGTGTGAGGGAAGAAACGGTAGAAGATAAAGTATAGAAGATAGTGAAGGAAGAAACAGGGGAAGTATAGAAGATAGTGTGAAGGAAGAAACGGTAGAAGTATAGAAGATAGTGTGAAGGAAGAAACAGTAGAAGTATAGAAGATAGTGTGAAGGAAGAAACGGTAGAAGTATAGAAGATAGTGTGAAGGAAGAAACGGTAGAAGTATAGAAGATAGTGTGAAGGAAGAAACGGTAGAAGTATAGAAGATAGTGTGAGGAAGAAACGGTAGAAGTATAGAAGATAGTGTGAAGGAAGAAACGGTAGAAGTATAGAAGATAGTGTGAAGGAAGAAACGGTAGAAGTATAGAAGATAGTGTGAAGGAAGAAACGGTAGAAGTATAGAAGATAGTGTGAAGGAAGAAACGGTAGAAGTATAGAAGATAGGGTGAAGGAAGAAACGGTAGAAGTATAGAAGATAGTGTGAAGGAAGAAACGGTAGAAGTATAGAAGATAGTGTGAAGGAAGAAAGGTAAGAGATAGAAGATAGTGTGAAGGAAGAAACGGTAGAAGTATAGAAGATAGTGTGAAGGAAGAAACGGTAGAAGTATAGAAGATAGTGTGAAGGAAGAAACGGTAGAAGTATAGAAGATAGTGTGAAGGAAGAAACGGTAGAAGTATAGAAGATAGTGTGAAGGAAGAAACGGTAGAAGTATAGAAGATAGTGTGAAGGAAGAAACGGTAGAAGTATAGAAGATAGTGTGAAGGAAGAAACGGTAGAAGTATAGAAGATAGTGTGAAGGAAGAAACGTAGAAGTATAGAAGATAGTGTGAGGAAGAAACGTAGAAGATAGAAGATAGTGTGAAGGAAGAAACGGTAGAAGTATAGAAGATAGTGTTAAGGAAGAAACGGTAGAAGTATAGAAGATAGTGTGAAGGAAGAAACGGTAGAAGTATAGAAGATAGTGTGAAGGAAGAAACGGTAGAAGTATAGAAGATAGTGTGAAGGAAGAAAGGTAGAAGTATAGAAGATAGTGTGAGGAAGAAACGAGTAGAAGTATAGAAGATAGTTGAAGGAAGAAACGGTAGAAGTATAGAAGATAGTGATGAAGGAAGAAAACGAGTAGAAGTATAGAAGATAGTGTGAAGGAAGAAACGGTAGAAGTATAGAAGATAGTGTGAAGGAAGAAACGGTAGAAGTATAGAAGATGTGTAAGGAAACAATAAGGTAGAAGTATAGAAGATAGTGTGAAGGAAGAAACGTAGAAGTATAGAAGATAGTGTGAAGGAGAAGTAGAAAGAATAGTGTGAGGAAGAAACTGAAGTATAGAAGATAGTGTGAGGAAGAAACGTAGAAGTATAGAAGATAGTGTGAAGGAAGAAACGGTAGAAGTATAGAAGATAGTGTGAAGGAAGAAACGGTAGAAGTATAGAAGATAGTGTGAAGGAAGAAACGGTAGAAGTATAGAAGATAGTGTGAAGGAAGAAACGGAAGAAGTATAGAAGATAGTGTGAAGGAAGAAACGGTAGAAGTATAGAAGATAGTGTGAAGGGAAGAAAGTAGAAGTATGAAGATAGTGTAGGAAGAAACGGTAGAAGTATAGAAGATAGTGTGAAGGAAAAAACGGTAGAAGTATAGAAGATAGTGTGAAGGAAGAAACGGTAGAAGTATAGAAGATAGTGTGAAGGAAGAAACGGTAGAAGTATAGAAGATAGTGAAGGAAGAAACGTAGAAGTATAGAAGATAGTGTAGAGGAAGAAACGTAGAAGATAGAAGATAGTGTGAGGAAGAAACGTAGAAGTATAGAAGATAGTGTGAAGGAAGAAACGTAGAAGTATAGAAGATAGTAAAGAAAGTGAAGATAGAAGATATGAAGGAGCGGTAGAAGTATAGAAGATAGTGTGAAGGAAGAAACGGTGAAGTATAGAAGATAGGTGAAGGAAGAAACATAGAAGATAGAAGAAGTGTGAAGTAGAAGAGAAGTAGAAGAACGTATAGAAGATAGTGTGAAGGAAGAAACGGAGAAATAGAAGATAGTGTAGAGGAAGAAAGATAAGTATAGAAGATAGTGTGAAGGAAGAAACGGTAGAAGTATAGAAGATAGTGTGAGGAAGAAACGGTAGAAGTATAGAAGATAGTGTAGGAAGAAGTAGAAGTGAGATAGTGAAGAAGAACTATATAGAAGATAGTGTGAGGAAGAAACGTAGAAGTATAGAAGATAGTGTGAAGGAAGAAACGGTAGAAGTAAAGATAGTAGAAGAATAGAATAAGTGAAGAGAAAGAAACTGTGAGAAGTATAGAAAGATAGTGAAGGAAGAAACGGTAGAAGTATAGAAGATAGTGTGAAGGAAGAAACGGTAGAAGTATAGAAGATAGTGTGAGGGAAGAAACGGTAGAAGATAGAAGATAGTGTGAAGGAAGAAACGGTAGAAGATAGAAGATATGTAGAAGAATGAAGATAGAAGATAGTGAGGAAACGGTAGAAGATAGAAGATAGTGAGAAGAAACGTAGAAGATAGAAGATAGTGTAAGGAAGCTAATAGAAGATAGTGTGAAGGAAGAAACGTAGAAGTAATAAGAAAAGAAGTGAGATGGTGTGTGAGGAAGAAACGGTAGAAGATAGAAGATAGTGTGAGAGGAAGAAACGGTAGAAGATAGATGTGGAGAACGTAGAAGTAGAAGATAGTGTGAAGGAAGAAACGGTAGAAGTATAGAAGATAGTGTGAAGGAAGAAACGGGTAGAATTAGAAGCAGAAAGATAGTGTAGGAAAAAGTAGAAGATAGAAGATAGTGAAGGAAAACGTAGAAGTATAGAAGATAGTGTGAAGGAAGAAACGGTAGAAGTATAGAAGATAGTGAAGGAAGAACGTGAAGTAGAAGATAGTGTGAGGAAGAAAGGTAGAAGTATAGAAGATAGTGAGGAAGAACATAGAAGTATAGAAGATAGTGTGAAGGAAGAAACGGTAGAAGTATAGAAGATAGTGTGAAGAAGAAGAACGTAGGAAATAGAAGATAGGAAGAATATGAGGAAGAAAGAGAAGAAGATAGGTGAAGGAAGAAACGTATAGATAGAAGATAGTGTGAAGGAAGAAACGGTAGAAGTATAGAAGATAGTGTAGGAAGGAAACGTAGAAGTATAGAAGATAGTGTGAAGGAAGAAAAGTTAGAAGAAGTTGAAGGAAGATAAATAGAAGTAGTAAGAAGAACGGTAGAAGTATAGAAGATAGTGTGAAGGAAGAAACGGTAGAAGTATAGAAGATAGTGTGAAGGAAGAAACGGTAGAAGTATAGAAGATAGTGAAGGAAGAAACGGTAGAAGTATAGAAGATAGTGTGAAGGAAGAAACGGTAGAAGTATAGAAGATAGTGAAGGAAGAAAGTAGAAGTATAGAAGATAGTGTGAAGGAAGAAACGGTAGAAGTATAGAAGATAGTGTGAAGGAAGAAACGGTAGAAGGATAGAAGATAGTGTGAAGGAAGAAACGGTAGAAGTATAGAAGATAGTGTGAAGGAAGAAACGGTAGAAGTATAGAAGATAGTGTAGGAAGAAACGTAGAAGATAGAAGATGTAGAAGAAAATAGTAAATGAAGAAGTGAGAAGAACGGTAGAAGATAGAAGATAGTGAAGGAAGAAACAGAGTATAGAGATAGTTGAGGAAGACGTGATATAGAAGATAGTGTGAAGGAAGAAAGTAGAAGTATAGAAGATATGTGAGGAAGAAACGGTAAATATAGAAGATAGTGAGGAAGAAACGGCTAGAAGTATAGAAGATAGTGGAAGGAAGAAACGAAGTATAGAATAGTTAGAGAAACGTGAGATGAAGATATGAGAAAACGGAGAAGTATAGAAGATAGTGTGAAGGAAGAAACATAGATATAGAAGATAGTGTAGGAAGAACGTAGAAGTATAAGATATGAGAAAACGTAGAAGATAGAAGATAGGTGAAGGAAGAAACGTAGAAGTATAGAAGATAGTGTGAAGGAAGAAACGGTAGAAGATAGAAGATAGTGAGGAAGAAAACGGAGAAGATAGAAGATAGTGAAGGAAGAAAGGTAGAAGATAGAAGATAGTGGAGGAAGAAACGGTAAAGTATAGAAGATAGTGTGAAGGAAGAAACGTAGAAGTATAGAAGATAGTGAAGGAAGAAACGTAGAAGCATAGAAGATAGTGTGAGGAAGAAACGGTAGAAGTATAGAAGATAGGTGAGGAAGAACGGTAGAAGATAGAAGATAGTAGGAAGAAATAGAAGATAGAAGATAAAGAAGAAAGTAAGTAGAAGATGAGTGTGAAGGAAGAAACGGTAGAAGCATAGAAGATAGTGTAAGAAGAAACGGTAGAAGTATAGAAGATATGGAAGAGAAGAAAAGTAGAAGCTGAAAAGAAGATAGAAATTAGAGATAGGATAGGAAGAACTAGAAGATAGAAGATAGGGAGGAAAAACGGTAGAAGTATAGAAGTATATGAATGGAAAAACGTAGAAGGTATAGAAGATAGTGTAGGAGAACTGAATATAGAAGCATATGAAAGAATATATGAGATAGTGAGAAGAAACTGTAGAAGCATAAGATAGTGTGAAGGAAGAAACGGTAGAGTAAGAAGATAGTGAAGGAATGAAATGGTAGAATATAGAAGATAGTGGAAGAAGTAAGTAGATAGTAAGAAGTGTGAGGAAGTTAAAGATAGTGAGACATGAATTAGAGAATGGAAGACGATAGAATGATAGAACGTATAGTGATGGAAGAAACTGCGTAAAGTAAGAAGATAGTGAAGGAAGAAACGGTAGAAGATAGAAGATAGTGTGAAGGAAGAAACGTAAGCATAGAAGATAGTGAAGGAAGAAACGGTAGAAGTATAGAAGATAGTGTAGGAAGAAACTGTAGAAGATAGAAGATATGAAGGAAGAAATTAGAAGCTATGAAGTTCGAAGTGAATTAGAGATACGGGAAAGAAACATGATATAGAAGATAGTTGAGGAAGCAACTAGAAGATAGAAGTGAAGAAGTGATAGTCGATAGTGAAGGAAGAAAGTGATAGAAGTATAGAAGATAGTGAGAAGAATCACTGGTGAGCTAATAGATAAAGTGTAGAAAAGAAACGATAGAAGCATAGAAGATCGTAGAAGTTGAATAAAGGTCATCAGAAGATAGAAGATATGTAGGAAGAAACGTAGAAGACAGAAGATAGTGTAGGGAAGAAACTGTAGAAGCAGATTGAGTAGTCAGATGAAGTGTGAAGAAACACTAGAAGATAGAAGATAGTGAAGGAAAAGTCAGTAAAGATAGTTTCGGAAGACTAATAGAAGAAAGTGAAGGAAAAACCTAGAACATAGAAGATAGTGGAAATGCATAGAAAGTCGTAGAATCAGAATCAAAAGAAGACTATATCGCAGTGTGGCAGATTTTTATTAGGTAAGGGAGAACAAGAAGACATAGAAATAGTGTAAGAAGAAACGTAGAAGCTATAGAAGTATGTAGACAGTACTAATTGATAGTTAAACTACGTGAAGCATAGAAGATAGTGTGAGTAAGAAACGTTAGAAGCATAGAAGATAGTGTGAAGGAAGAAACTGAAGTAGAAGATAGTGTAGAAGATAGTATGAAGTGATAGAAATAGGTGAGAAGCGGAAGATAGAAGATAGTGAGGAAGAAACGGTAGAAGATAGAAGATAGTGTGAAGGAAGAAACGTAGAAGTATAGAAGATAGTGTGAAGGAAGAAACGGTAGAGATAGAAGATAGTGTAAGAGAAAGGTAGAATATAGAAGATAGTGTGAAGGAAGAAACGGTAGAAGTATAGAAGATAGTGTAAGAAGAAACAGTGAAGATAGAAGATAGTGAGGAAGAACGTAGAAGATAGAAGATAGTGTGAAGGAAGAAACGTGAATATAGAAGATAGTGGAAGGAAGAAACGAAGTAGAAGATATGTGAAGGAAGAACAGAAGCATGAAGATAGGGAAGAAACTAGAAGTAGAAGATATAAGAAGAAGGTAGAAGATGAAGAAAGTGTAAAGAAGACAGAAGATAGATGTAGGAAGAAACGTAAAGATGAGATAGTGAAGGAATAAGTATAGAAGATAGTGTGAAGGAAGAAACGGTAGAAGTATAGAAGATAGTGAAGGAAGAAACAGTAGAAGCATAGAAGATAGTGTGAAGGAAGAAACGGTAGAAGATAGAAGATAGTGTGAAGGAAGAAACGTAGAAGTATAGAAGATAGTGTGAAGGAATGAAACTGATAGAAGCAAAATAGAAGATAGTGTGAAGGAAGAAACGTAGAAGCATAGAAGATAGTGTGAAGGAAGAAACGGTAGAAGTATAGAAGATAGTGTGAGGAAGAAACGGTAGAAGTATAGAAGATAGTTGAAGGAAGAAACGGTAGAAGTATAGAAGATAGTGTGAGGAAGAAACGGTAGAAGATAGAAGATAGATGATGAAGGAAGAAACGTAGAAGTATAGAAGATAGTGTGAGGAGAAGGTGAAGAACGGGAAGAGAAGATAGTGAGAAGAAACGGTAGTAAGATAGTGTGAAGGAAGAAACGGTAGAAGTATAGAAGATAGTGTGAAGGAAGAAACGGTAGAAGATAGAAGATAGGTGAGGGAAGAAACGGTAGAAGTATAGAAGATAGTGAAGGAAGAAACGGTAGAAGTATAGAAGATAGGGTGAAGGAAGAAACGGTAGAAGTATAGAAGATAGTGTGAAGGAAGAAACCGTAGAAGTATAGAAGATAGTGTGAAGGAAGAAACGGTAGAAATATAGAAGATAGTGTGAGGGAAGAAACGGTAGAAGTATAGAAGATAGTGGAAGGAAGAAACGTAGAAGTATAGAAGATAGTGTGAGGAAGAAACGGAAGTATAGAAGATAGTGTGAAGGAAGAAACGGTAGAAGTGATAGAAGATAGTGTGAAGGAAGAAACGGTAGAAGTATAGAAGATAGTGTGAAGGAAGAAACAGTAGAAGTAGAAGATAGTGTGAAGGAAGAAACGGTAGAAGTATAGAAGATAGTGTTAAGGAAGAAACGGTAGAAGTATAGAAGATAGTGTGAAGGAAGAAACGGTAGAAGTATAGAAGATAGTGTAAGGAAGAAACGGTAGAAGTAAGAAGATAGTGTAAGGAAGAAACGAGAAGCATAGAAGATAGTGTGAAGGAAGAAACGGTAGAAGTATAGAAGATAGTGTAGAGGAAGAAAGAGAGAGCATATAGAAGATAGTGTGAAGGAAGAAACAGAAGATAGAAGATAGTGTGAGGAAGAAACGGTAGAAGTATAGAAGATAGTGTGAGGGAAGAAACTAGAAGTATAGAAGATATGTGAAGGAAGAAACGTAGAAGATAGAAGATAGTGTGAAGGAAGAAACGGTAGAAGTATAGAAGATAGTGTAAGAAAAACGTAGAAGATAGAAGATAGTGAGGAAGAAACTGAGAAGCATAGAAGATAGTGTGAGGGAAGAAACGGTAGAAGTATAGAAGATAGTGTGAAGGAAGAAACGGTAGAAGTATAGAAGATAGTGTGAAGGAAGAAACGGTAGAAGTATAGAAGATAGTGTGAAGGAAGAAACTGTAGAAGATAGAAGATAGTGAAGGAAGAAACGGTAGATAGCTAGAAGATAGTGTGAAGGAAGAAACGGTAGAAGTATAGAAGATAGTGTGAGGGAAGAAACGGTGAGTAGATAGAAGATAGTGTGAGGGAAGAAACGGTAGAAGTATAGAAGATAGTGTGAGGAAGAAACGGTAGAAGATAGAAGATAGTGTGAAGGAAGAAAGCAGTAAAAGTATAGAAGATAGTGTGAAGGAAGAAACGGTAGAAGGATAGAAGATAGTGTGAAGGAAGAAACGGTAGAAGTATAGAAGATAGTGTGAAGGGAAGAAACGGTAGAAGTATAGAAGATAGTGTGAAGGAAGAAACGGTAGAAGTATAGAAGATAGTGAGGAAGAAACGGTAGAAGATAGATAGTGAGGAAGAAACGTAGAAGATAGAAGATAGTGTGAGGAAGAACGGTAGAAGATGAAGATAGTGAAGGAAGAAACGGTAGAAGTATAGAAGATAGTGTGAAGGAAGAAACGTAGAAGTATAGAAGATAGTGGAGGAAGAAACGGAGAAGTATAGAAGATAGTGAAGGAAGAAACGGTAGAAGTATAGAAGATAGTGTGAGGAAGAAACGGTAGAAGCATAGAAGATAGTGAGAAGAAACTTAGAAGTAGAAGATAGTGTGAGAGAAGAGAACATAGATGTGTAGAAGAAGTAGAAGTATAGAAAATAGTGTGAAGGAAGAAACGGTAGAAGTATAGAAGATAGTGAGGAAGAAACGTAGAAGTATAGAAGATAGTGTGAGGGAAGAAACAGTGTGAAGAAGTAATAGAATGAATATTAGAGGACAGGAAACGTGTGAGAAGTATAGAAGATATGTGAGAGGAAGAAACGGTGAGATGAAGATAGTTGAAGGAAGAAACGGTGAGTATAGAAGATAGTGAGGAAGAAACGGTGAATAGAAGATAGTTGAGTAGAACAGAAGATAGAAGATAGTTGAATGAAGAAACGTGCTAGAAGTATAGAAGATAGTGTGAAGGAAGAAACGGTAGAAGTATAGAAGATAAGTGAAGAAGAAACGGTAGAAGATAGAAGATAGTTGAGGGAAGAAACGAGAAGCTATGAAGAGTGGAAGGAAGATAGTGTAGAAGTATAGAAGAAGTGTGAGGAGAAGTAGAAGATAGAAGATATGTGAAGGAAGAAACTGGTAGAAGATAGAAGATAGTGTGAAGGAAGAAACGGTAGAAGTATAGAAGATAGTGAAGGAAGAAACGGTAGAAGTATAGAAGATAGTGTGAAGGAAGAAACGGAAGAAGTATAGAAGATAGTGTGAAGGAAGAAACGGTAGAAGTATAGAAGATAGTGTGAAGGAAGAACGGTAGAAGCATAGAAGATAGTGAAGGAAGAAACGGTAGAAGCATAGAAGATAGTGAAGGAAGAAACGAGAAGTACAGAAGATAGTGTGAGGAAGAAACGGTAGAAGTATTAGAAGATAGGTGAAGGAAAAACGGTAGAAGCATAGAAGATAGGTGAGAAGAAAGTAGAAGTATAGAAGATATGTGAAGGAAGAAACGTAGAGAGAAGATAGTGTGAAGAAGAACGTAAGTAGAGATATGAAGGAAGAAACGGTAGAAGTATAGAAGATAGTGAGAATAAACAGTCAGAAGCTAGAAGAAGTGAAGAAGAAGAGGTAGAAGCTATAGAAGATAGTGAGAGGAAGAGAACTCAGAAGTAGAAGATAGTGTAGATAAAACATAGAAGTATAGAAGATATGTGAAGGAAGAAACGGTAGAAGTATAGAAATAAAATGGATAGAGAACGGTGACATAGAAAAGTGTAAAATAAATTTTCAGAAGATAGTAGGAAAACTTAATAAAGATATGTGATGTACAGTTTTGTTTTGACATTTTAACGATGGCCATATGCATTTATGCGGTGCTGGTTGCTTTTTGTGACGGTACTGCTGTTTCGTTCTGGAATTAGTTCACGACACATTTCGTGTGATTTTT